>JACN01040482.1:0-12886 GCA_000787155.1 Scartelaos histophorus | reverse complement strand
AGCGCTCCTTTTGAAACTTTTTAAGGTAAATGTATTATTGTATTGTCTATATTCAATTATGTGTTTTATTGCTTAAAAATACCAATAAAAGCATCTACTCTTACTATGAACAGGGATGCCTACCCACAGATTTGACCTAACTTAGCTTCTGGCTTAACATGGCCTGGTGGCGTCACTACCTTGTCTCAGATAGGCAAGTTTATTGCTATACTGTGGAACATCTCAGGTAAAGCTATCATGGAGCTCCATGGAGACGAGCAGGTGGGATACTTTCCAGCAGAAAACTTATATAGTGCATCTTTAAAGGTCCTATATAACATAAAATGGATGATTATTAGAATAGCCTGTTGTTGCCTCATCCAAACCAAACCTGGAGTTGTGTTTAGTTTTTTTGTGTTTTGAGAAACCCTTGATTACAAGTTTCTCTACGTCTCCAAAGCTCAAAATGCTCTGCTCCACCTTGTTAAGAAGCAGTATTTTTCAAGGACCGACATTATCACATAGATCAGAAGATAAAGTAATGTTAAAGATGCGTTGTTTTATGAATAAGTTGCTCTTGTAACTTAATTCAGAAAGCAGGGTTGAAATCTTAATCCTATTTGGAGCATTGTCTAGACCGACACGACACATACAGTTGCATTGGTTCTCCAGGGCATTTAGGATATTAGACAAAGTGCCAGTTTTGATTGTCAGCCAGTTTTCCAGACATACACCATGGACTCTGGCTTTTTAAGTGCTGAGCCAACGCAGCAATCTCACTAATGCACGGAACCAAGACGACAAAGCTCCCCGATTGTTATCACGGAAAGTTGCTTCTGGAGGCAGGGAAACGGACCAAAATGTGTCCGGAGTCGTATTGTCTTTTTATGAAGGCAATCAAATGGTCACAAGCTATTGACACATTGATAATGCGTCTGGATATTTTGGTTGAGTACTTTTTGTCTGGGATACTGCGGCCTTGACTGGAATAGATAACATCACACACTGTCTTGGATTGGCAAAGAACGCAGAACATTGGCAGGCCCCTCGATGTGGCACTTAAAGAGAGAAAAAGTACATTTTGGGGAACTGGATACGAACGGACTTCATTTTTCTAAAGCACATAAACTTTACTGGACGGTGCAGTGGCTGTTGTGTAAAAAAAGACTACGCCAAATTTCTTTCCAGCAGAAGATTTTGGACAAGGGCAACAGTGTATATCTGGCGTAGTACTTTGCTGACTGAGGCGGTCTGATCAAACTGAGCTGTTCCAGTCGAGACAAGTCTGTTCTGTCAGAATGTTCTCTGTTAAGAATGAATACCAGGGAAATGTTATGTCCAGTAAAATTAAAAGGAAAAAAAAGTAATTGAAATATCTGCCAATTTAAATTCTCAAACAAAAAACAAGATTAAAAATCGATAAAAATCTATGGCCGAATTTTAAATTGAAAATGTCCTCTGTGTCTTTTTGGTCTTTTTGATAATAATTTTCTTGCCAAACTTGTAGATGCACTGTGTTATATGTACACCTAAGCCCTTGAGTTTTGTTTTTTTTTTTTTTAAATTAAGCAGCGCTAAAGCACCTCCAAATAACAAATATCACCATTCACCCTTTGCATTGAGAAAATATAAAACTATTGTTTTAAAAATTAAATATATGTTGTAGTTATTCATGTTCATTGTGTTAAATATCAAAACTTGAATCCACATCCCAGCCACATAATGGTAAATGTAATTGTGCGTTAATCACATTTAAAAACTTACACTTTTTGTTTTACATTCACAGTGTATCACATTCATGGGGATTATTATATTATGCACCTTTTTATTTAATTTAACTGAACTTATTGTGTTAATAAATATATCAGATATTGCAGTAATTTTCATATTGCAGTGCTAACTCAATTCACAATAATCATTTTCGACACATTTTGTCACATTTTCTATAAAATCCATCACTGCTAAAGTTGTAGATCTATTACTGTGTAAATCTATACTGTTGGACATATAATATGTTGGATTTTTCTAGAAAATTACCCAGTTATTGAATAAACAACTTCAACAATTGGTCTAAAAATGGAAAGGGCCTAACCTGTTGCTTATCATCATCTTTATTGATCGAGAGCATTTTAGCCATGTCGTTTTCTCAGGAACCGTTGCAGATACAATTTAAAGGCTAAGCTATACACTCCATCACTTCCTCGGTCACTGACATGTCAGTATTGTCACAATCTGTAGATTTCTTGCTCTTACATTTTCTGACCATGTCCCTCTCACACACTGGCACAAGAAACATGAAGGTTTTACTCATGTCATCTCCAAGTTTTCCATCTGCAACAAGACTTTGCTGTATTCCATTTGCTAAATTTAGACCCACATTAACAAAAAAGTATTAAATTCATTAGCAATTTCTTAAGTGACTTCAGTGACTGTCATTTTTCATTATTTGTGCTAATGAAAGTTTAGAATTAGGCTGGGCAATCACCTCCTTAATTACAGTCCAAGTTGCCTCGATATTAGTTTCCAACTTTTGCAATCGTACGCAATAATAATTCTGCTTCTGTTTGCCTATAATTCAACTTAGTCCATTTCTATCCAGTTTGTACTTTTCTTCATTTGCCTTGGTTGTTGGATGGTTTTAGATGTTTTATAAATTTTTTGTAAAGCAGATTTTTTTTCTACATGATTTTTCCAGACCTCTTGTCATCCATGGATTATGTCTATTTTTTTACCTTAAACTTTAACTCTCCTCACTGGACACTAATAGTGATACTACGGCATAAATGTGTCAAGAAATGCATAAAAGGAATAATTTGTGTCTTCAGCATAGACCTGATTCAATCATGATTATCAAGTTCCACTTTAAATGCCTCAACTGTCTCTGTTTAGCTCCCTGTAACTTATGTCTACTTTATTTATCTTAAAAACAGCAAACGATAACTTATATCTGTCAGAAATAATCCACTTTTAACTTTTCTATCTGTTATTCTACTAGGTTTTGATACCATATGAGCCTTGCCATTTTATTTAGAGTATAACTTGGTAAGATTTCTCTCAAATCCATCAATGCATGATCCTGGAGTCTTATAAATAAAGCTGATCAATATCACTTTCTCACACTCCATTACCTCATCAAAAGAAAAGGTAACTTTCATAGTGTTGAATTTTATATCCCTTTTTCCAAATAAAGCAACTCCCCCTCCTTTTTCAGTTTATCCTATTTGATTAAACAAATTATAATCTTCTAATCCAATATCCGACTCTTTATCATCACATAGAAAAGTCTCTGAAACAGCTACAACACTAAATTTGAACTATTTAAATATCTTAGAATCTTTAATTAATCTTTTGCTTGCTCGAGTGTTTCATTAAGTTTGATCATGACTTTGCAGTTACTTGTGCATGAATCCTGGATTTTCTTTTGTTTCTTCAGTACTTTTTCATTCATACAGTCTTCTCATTCACATGCAAATGGACAGAACTTACCTTCTTAGTTGCTGTGTTCCAAATAAAAAGTGTTCAAAGATTTTTAAATGGTTTGCAGAGGTCCAAAGTTATTTCTCACCAACCATTTGCATTCAGAGAGTCCTAATTGTTCACCACAATAGTTGGTTAGTGTTGTTCGCAGCTCTCAGAGACCAAAGCAGAGTTTTGCTTTCACTGTTAAACTATCAACAACTAGCATGCTAATCCTGGACTAATAAAACACTCGATAATTAGATGCAGACAAAACACAGGTGACTTCTTTTGACCTCAAGAGTTGCACAATATCAGTTCTTAAAAGCATGACAAATTTTGCTCAAGTTACAGATTATTGTATTGCTATACTGCTGGCTCACTTTGTAGCATGAAAGTCCCCACAATCCACTTTAAAATTGCATTATCATTGCAGCCCAACACAGTAGCGAATCTGGTATTAATACTCCCTTGCTTGACCAGCCTGTCCCTTCTACATTCTGTTCAAATCCAGAAGGGACTAGAATCGGACTATAGACTGTGAAAAGCTGTCCAAATTTGGGACAAACTTGGTGTGTCGCTCAAATATGGAAGATGTATCATTCAGAACAAAACACATAACTTAACTTAACTGATTGTCTATTACAGACTTTTATTACTGAGTTGTATGTATTTTTTCTGTATTTTTATGTACATTTGAGTGTTTATAGATTGTATATATCCTTGATCTCACATGGTTCTAACACTGCCCTCTTGTGGAGTGTCTCAGGTAGTGTCCACAGGTGAGTCTCCACATTTTCTCTTCCAGGTGGAGCAGCCTTGTTGGTGGTTTCTTGTATTTAACTCACTTGGTTCACTCAGAATTCTGTTTGTCCGATGAGGAAAGCCACATCCAAGACAAGACACATCCAACTGGGGCAGGGACTCTCCAAAATCTTGAAGAGGGCGAGCCATCTTCTTACGAGCCATCCATCAGACATCTTTTTTTATTTTATTTTTGCCCAAATAACACTCCAAAGATCAATTTTCCTGTGTGCAAACGCGACCAATCTGCTTTGTTTTCATCCGTAATGCGCGGTGTACAAAACAATGTCCAACACGGGCTAGAATGCTCTGTGTCTAATTAAGTTCTTAGGCGTACAAAGGAGCCGCCTGTGCATGTTGTGTTTGGCAGATGGTATTTTGCAGATTTTTCCCACTACAGCGTTTTAGCAGTGACACTGACTACCTGCCAGCGGAGTCTCACCGGAGCGAAGCAAGAGAGGAGGGAGGACATGCTGGATCCCAAAGCAGCTTCATCTTGTTGCATTAGTGTCCCAAAGCTGCAGATTGCCGAAGGGTCTCTTGGAGTAAGACGCCCAGCATGCCTCATTTCCAGCATATACTGGGTCTATGTTTGCACAAGACAAAATGTTATTAGCCAGAATAAACAGTTGGATTCATATAAAATAATCCCAGTAAAGCAAAGATTTTTCCACATTACCATTTTTTTGTGAGTCTGATGATATTTTCTGTGTCCCCGATTTCAGAAAGTTGTGATCGAGAAGCGAATTAACCAATCGAGACACATGGTTCACAGGGCAAATGTGGTGGCTTAACATGTAGAAAGGACTGAGAATTAACACAGATTTCAACAATCAAGGCAATACACTGTTATTTATCTCAGGTAAAAGAAGTTTTAGGGAAGTACTTTACATGTCCAGCCAAAACCACACACTTAACTTTACAAGGTTAAGTAAAGTTCACTTAACTTTATAAGGGCAAGTGGATCTGGTGCAGCATCCCGTCTCCCTAATGTCACAGGGCATGATTGACAGGCAGATTAACCAATCAGAGAGACGCATGATCCGTTCACATAAAACAGCAACAAATAAACATGGCCGCTCACAAAAACCAACACGAAGGACTGAGAAACAGCATGGACTTTCACAGAATCAACATTCTAAGCACCAAACTATTACTTCTGAATGATACGTCTTCCATATTTGAGCAACACACCACGGCTGTCCCAAGTTTGGACGGCTTTTCACAGTCTATAGTCCGATTCTAGTCCCTTCTGGATTTGAACAGAATGTAGAAGGGACTGGCTGGTCAAGCAAGGGAGTATTAATACTAGATTCACTACTGTGTTGGGCTGCAATGATAATGCAATTTTAAAGTGGATTGTGGGGACTTTCATGCTACAAAGTGAGCCAGCAGTATAGCAATACAATAATCTGTACTTTTGTCATGCTTTTAAGAACTGATATAGTGTAAGTTCAAAAGAAGTCACCTGTGTTCTGTCTGCATCTAATTATAAAGTGTTTTATTAGTCCAGGATTAGCATGCTAGTTGTTGATAGTTTAACAGTGAAAGCAAAACTCTGCTTTGGTCTCTGAGAGCTGTGAAAAACACTAACCAACTATTGTGGTGAACAATTAGGACGCTCTGAATGCAAATGGTCGGTGAGAAATAACTTTGGACCTCTGCAAACCATTTAAAAAGAACGAGTGTTTATGGATTAGGCAAGGAGCGGGTCAGATAAAGTTCAACAATTCAAAGCCCAGACATTATCAATCCTATCAGGTGTCCTTGCGTGCCCTGTTTTGGGTGTGCATGTATTGTCCCGCGTGAGTAATATCATATGCCTCTCCCCTTTTTAAAGTAACAACGGAGAAAAAATGACTCTTAGGGGATGACAGCTGGCTTCAGCCCGCTAGAACACACTTTTCTAAGAGCTAAACGACTTGCTTTTTGGAAGGGAACTGCTTTGCATCCATCTTGCGCTGTTATGAGAGATTTGGTTTCCGCGTAACATGTGGAGCCATTTTATTCCGTGATGAGCGAGCCGGGGCTTGAATGATTGCAGTGCATTAAACGACGCGAGTTTGCAGCCACCTGACAAGCGCTGGTGCTTAAAGGATGAGAAGACAGAGGCAAATCAGCTGATTGTACAGAAACCTCCCCCTCAGCGGGACATGCTAATTCTGACACCCGCATGCACAAAATCATTAATCAGTGAACGCTTCCAATTATAGAGGAGACAGTGCGTTCATTCATACCTTGGGGTTTTTGGTGCGGGGAAAAACATGATTCTAAAAGAAGTTGGAATGTTTTCACACTTGTAAGGAAGATCTTAAGCTATTTTTCGATGCTTGTTCCGTATCACACGACTGTCAGCGAGATAAGAATTCTTTATTTATTTGCTGATTTGTTCCAGGCTCTTTCAAGTGGGAAATTTGCAGCAGTTCTGAAAAGAGGTGGGTGATACTCAGTTCCATTCACTGGAGTATCCTTTTAAAGAAATAGTACTCTTCAGAGTAATTTTGTAGGATAATTTGAGTAACATTTGTACTGAAGTAACATTACTCTTATTTGAGTAAATGTTTGTACATATATCCTATTTTTACTTGAGTAATTTCCCCTGCTTTGTATTTGTACAAGGACCCCAGGCAGAGTAGTTATCATGGGGATTATGGGTAGCCCTAAACTGCATTTCTCAGTCACATTTACTTAACTTTTCAAAGAAATTTTACTTTTTAGGGGACCAGCACGACACTTTTACTCCTACTTGAGTCATGTTTGTATTGAAAGAACAAAATACCTTTTTATTCTAATTTCTCTATCTAAATAAGTCCACAATTTTGTACTTCTACCCACTTCTTCTATTATTTGTTAACATGTGAACGCTTCCAATTACAGAAGGGGCAACACGTTCATTCATACCTCAGATTTTTTGGTGCGGGGAAAAAAATAATGGTACGAAAAGAAGTTGGAATGTTTTCACACTTGTGTGGAAGATCTTAACAAAGCTATTTCTCAGCGCTTCTCCCTTATCATTACAACTGCCAGTGATAAGACGCTTTATTTATTATTGATATGTTCTGTAGTCTTCAAGTAGGAAATTTAAAACTGTTATTTTCATGCAGACCTTATGAAGACAGGTGAGTAGTGCCCAGTTACATATGCTTTTTTAAATTATTGTATGTTACAAAATACTTTTATAGCAGCATACATTTACTCTGTATTGAAGTACTGTTAAAAGTTAAAGTTCTCCCAAATACTTACTTGATTAATTTCTGTCTAGTACTTCTGTTTGTTATGGACTTTGCTATTAATTAACCATACCAATTATCAGTGTTTTCTATAGATATTTATCCTATGAAGTGTAAACTAGTGTATGGTTTCTATAGATATCCATCCTATGAAGTGTAAAATAGTGCAACCATCTCTACTGAACTAAATGTAAAAAAAATGCTAACTTAAAAAGTACAGCTTCATGACATCACAAGGTGGAACAAAGCATTTTGAGTTTGAAAAGTTAGTTTTCCCTGTTATAGGACCTTTGAACACCTCGTCTCTCCATTCTGTTTTCACTTTCATATAAGGGTGAATATGATATATATTCCTCAAACAAGCACCAAAACGGCACTGACTCATTTCATCAAGTGTTTTCATTTAACTGGTTTTGCAAATGCACTGATCTCCAGGCTCTATGGAGGTTAGTGGTAGTTACGCAAGACAAAGTTTCAGAGCTGACACAACTTTACAAACTGAAGCGTTTGCTAAAGAAACTTTGCTGAGCATTCACAGAGTCGTCCATACACACATGGCTTTGGACAGGGATCTGCAGAAAATTCATAGCAACATTGGATGGACAGGCAGAGTGACCGTTTGCCCAAGGGTACACCCCACAAAATGAGTGACAAGGAAGACCACTAGTGCTATCAGTGCCATAACACAGCAGTTTAACAAAATAACAAATATAGATGTAAACTGTGGCAAAACACCACTTCAAAATTCAAAGTTTTTTCCATTTTTTTTTCTCCAATAATTTTCTGTTAACGTCCAATACATACAGTTGTAAAGGTGGTCAGATGTTTGTAGTGCTTTCCAAACTCATGAGCGCTTAACTCTAAGATGCATTCAGCAGTTCATGCTCATATGATAGTGTGCATGGACAGGCAAGGTGAGGCAGGTTTGATGGTCTTACCAAGGACACAACAGCATTTGTGGGAGCTGTAATCAAGCTGCCAGTGGATCTGACCTCTCCTTACCCACTTTGCTTTTGTTGAGACTAAAATAAAAGATTACAATTACAAACAATAAAACAGAAAATTACCATTGGAATATTAGAAATGAGACTTTCTCCAGTGAGGTCAAAATATCTCCAATGTGTTTCATCTAAGAACTGTTAACTTTAAAGGTCCTCTATTATGCAAATTTTTGAGAAATTCTTTATTATTAGTCTGTCTACATCTCCAAAGCTTAAATTGCTCCATCCCACCTTGTGATGTCATGAAGCTGCATGTCATTTAACTGGAACTGCCATTTAAGATTGGCATTTCCAGGATGATCTGAATGATTCTAGTGAAGGTGTGTTGAATTTATCACGAAGTGGATAAAGTGTTTTCTGTTTGAGAGAAGAACACAGCCTAAATATGCAGGATTTGTGTGTTAAATGTGGGTGAATGTTTATGATATGGAAACATAACCGTTTAATTCCATGATAAAACTCCACACTGGTCTCTGAGAGTAACTTTGGACCATTGCAAATGTTGTTAAATTAACTAGCTCTGCTTTTAAAACTGTAAAAAACAGATACAGCGTATTTAAATACATGCATTCTAACCATTTATTAGAAAGTTGCTTTTAATCCCGCATATTAAAACACTGTTATTTCTATACACGATTATAACATCCATAGATCTCGCCGCACCTGTTATCCCTCATATCTCACGTGGAAGCTGGAAAAGCACAAGCGAATCAAGGAGGAACGCAGCAGATGGCGCTGAATTCTCCTGGTTTATTTTCAGAGCGCTGGATCTTTACGGCTCATATAGCGACTTAATTATAAGACATAGGGGAGAGTGACCCCCTGGAAGAAGCATTTAAAGCGGCAGGCAGATCTTCATTAGGCCTACAAGGAGAAGAGGGCCCCTAAAATAAATGAGCACGCCGCCCCAAAAACTGCCTAAACTCTGACAACGCATAACAGGCAGAGGAGATGATAACGCGGCGGGTGTTGTAATCCACCATCTGATGTTGTGGATAGCTCTCATGCAGGAGCAGATAAAGCAGGTGAGAGATGGCTGGGAGGCAGGCTTTAAATAGCTCCAGTCATCCACACACTGCCTGGAGTTTGCTATCTGAATGTGAACAGAGATGCACTAAGGGCAAAAGGGCTGTGTTACGCCATCGGGCTTGCCTGGGATCCAGAATACAAACTTGTTCGATGCTTTGCAAAGATGTGTGTCTGGTCATATGGTCTTTCTTAGTTTAAATGGGTGACTGACAGGGACTTTAGACAATTAGGGACACACATTGTTTGGCCATATGAAAAACAAATATCGCTGCTTACAATTAGAAAAAAGAAAAAATACCAAAATATATTATTCTACACTTGCCAAGCACCATTGGGTAGGTCTAATTCTAGGATTGAAAACTGATTTATCTTTGGTACAATCCTATAATGCTAAGTAAGGTTCGACCGCTGGGAATACCAGGGGCCACAGTGGGGCGCCAGTGGCAAAAACTGTTGTTGGGTTCTTAGGAAAAGGCAAGACACTTCAGCGTCTGCAATGTGGTGTTTATGGTCATTTTAGGTATCTTGAAATGCACTATATACATATAGTGGTTAATTAATCAGTCCTTTTTAATTTTGTCTTCCACAAGGAAAACTTTGTATCACCCAGTAGATGATGCATCTCATCTGAAGCATTTTTGCTGAACTAATCACAATGCAGAAAAAGAATCTTTTCCAACATCAGAATTCCAAAATAAAATAATCCAAACGACAGACGCATTAGATCAATATTTTCTTGCTGCTGTCTGTTCAAGGACATTAGCATGGAGCATCAACATTTATTCTTAAATACAAGTTTGCTGTGTTCCTTGATGCATGCAGGGATACGTTTTAATATTCACTGTGTGTCCCCAAAAAGTAACTAAATGAACCTCTGAACTGGAATTAAACTGCCCAAAAGACGGTGAAGTCATCAAAGAAGTCCTTGAAAGCCGCGTCATTAGAGGAGCATTCATTAAAAAGTAACCTGAGCACACATGGTCCGAGGGGAGGTCCTTGTGCATTGAAATACATTTACCTGAGCATTATTTGAACATATGTGCTTCTTGCATCACTGCTTTTTAATTTTTTTTTTGTTCTATCTTTTAAAAGATACCAAATTTTGTGGACTGAAAAACATAACTCAAGTAGAAGCACAAATGACTGATCCTAGAAATCCACACAAATAAGAGCAACTGTCAAACAATTAAATGAAAAAGTTAAAATTTAAATCATGCATAGGGTTTATATGTTTTTTTCTTTTTTTTTTCTTATTTTTACACCACTGTGGCAGCAAATGTGACAGAAGACCTTCCAGAAGAAACACTCTGAGGGAATGAACCGTTTCATCATCATCTTAAAAACCTTTTCCTTTTGACTGAGACACAAAGGTGCCTGAGCAGAGCAGCGTAAGTGTTGAAGCGAAATGTGAATCAAAGTATCATTCTATTGTCAACATAAAGCTTTTGTCACTGTACTCTCACAGTGGGAGGACTACCCAAAGCTTTTACTCACTAGCTTTTACTCTTATCACTAAAAAGGCAAGAAAAGTACTTTGAAGTCTGAGTCTTGAACTGGGATCATCAGAGGACAAGCAGCTTACATGAGTGAGCTGGTCCATAATGCAATATAATGAATTGGTTGGTTAAATAATCTCTTGCACATATTTTGTGAACAGAATTTTATGACTAGGACTATAGTTAATGTGTTTAAGTAGCACTCAAATGTATTTAATCACTTAAAATGGAAAGGCCGTAAATGAATGTATTTATTCTTATTGACAGTGAGCAGTTTATTATTCCCAAATTCACTGGTGAGGCAAAGGCAAATTCATTTGTACAGTACAATTCATACACAAAGAAATTCAAAGTGCTGTACAGAATAAGAAAGTGTATCAAATCAAACTGTATCCTATAGACCTGGGAAAGTGAAAACTAACACAACAAACATAATATCCCAAACCTGTTGATTGTATTAATAGTAGGCAAACCCAAACTGTGTATTGTCCATTTACAAAACAGAAAGAGCACTCAAATCATTATTGGAGACAATCATTTGACATATTTTACCTGCTGAATCAACTCTCCTCTGTGTTCATGACTCCAGAGAATCCACTCACTCAATATAGTGAATTATAACAGGATCAAAGATTTTATAGCACAAACAAAGTAATGCATTTGAGGTGTAGCATAAGGGCACTGCTGCCTATAGTTTGGTCACATGTCTGAGATAAGAGACTAATTGCTTGCAACAAAAATGAATTAAAAGTTATTAAAGACCCGTGCAGCCTGAGATTTCTCACCTTCACTAGTTTTGCTGGGTTTTGCTAAAGCTGACAAGAAATTATGTCATATAATTGCACCAGAAATAATTGTTAATCATTTTAAAAGCACAGCACAAAGCAGCACAAACAAAATACAAATGCTTCAAATCATTTTCTGCCTGTGGCTATTTAACATTTTGAGGGTCAGGATGACGTCATCGGCCAAAAATAAAATTGCCTTAGTCTTAAGAACCATATTGGCACAAACCTTTCTGCAGCACAAAACAGCACAAATGAAGCAACAGTTGACACCATTTTGGGTTGTTGTAGAGCAGTTTTAAGCTTCCTGGGGGGCTGACTGACCCCAGTTTGACCTATGAAAGAATCGTCAATATCTCCAAAACTAAAGCAGAACAAATGAAACTTTTGCTGCACAAACCAACACAAAGGATTGGGAAAGTTTTTTTTTTTTTTTTCCAGAGTGTAAGAAGGTTCATGTGGCACTACCATGTCAGAGATGTTCTTTGGTGCTCAGCAATAAAGTCTCTTCTATGAGCCACTGGAGCTAGAGCAGAGACCTACATGTGCTCAGACCTGGTTTAAATCCGGATCCAAGCAGCAGTGAATATTACTTGCAGGTTGTTTCCACCATTATTGCAGTTTTATTGTTAGTTGTTGTCATAGAGACTGGACATTGGACATGTCGTGGCCGTGTGACTGATGGGTCTCTGTGAAGATGTGGACAGTTTTATGTGTGTGAATGACATCACAGATCAGGTGTCATATTTCTCACTCACAATTCTGACAGTGGCATCTGTGTTCAAAAGCACCTGTCAGTCTGCCTAATGCACCACAATGGCCCCTGCCGCAATGTCAGGTCCTGAGGTGACCGCTTTGTTCTCTGCACTTTGACTCATACTGTACAATACTGAAACTTCTCTCAACAGTGGACATCAATTTCAAATATTGGTTATAAATAATATGAAGTTAGTGAATATACTAGCAAATCCTCTTTTCTTTTATATTACTTTGGGTTGGGGTGGACGTAGTGCAGTCTGGCGGGTCCCTGACTCCTCTGTCACATACTGAGCAAAAATCTGATCGTGCAAATAGAGAAATTGATTTTTTTTAAATTTAATTTAATT
>KN507898.1:9371-22711 GCA_000787155.1 Scartelaos histophorus | reverse complement strand
CATAGAGGAAATAAATGATATTAACCGATCCATATTTCTCTTCTTCTTGTGTTTAGATGAAAATCCAACAGGCTGCTCTTGAGCTAAAGCTAACTCCAGCTCTGGTGCTCCTTCGAACCACTTTGGACCAACTGCAAGAGAAGGACACAAGTAAAATATTCTCACAGCCTGTCAATCTTTCCGAGGTTAGTTAAGACATTTTCTATATATTTCTATCTATATTTTAGAATACCTATGGCTACTTAATGATAAGCTAAGATAATTTTCTATGATTAATTGAGGTCCCAGATTACTTGGAGTTTGTTTCCCAGCCCATGGATTTAGCCACGATGAGAAGCAAGCTGGAGGCGCACGGCTACGCGACCATCTCAGAACTGCAGAAAGACTTTGAGCTCATGATCTCCAACTGCCTCAAGTACAACTCCAAGGACACCGTGTTTCACAAAACGGCGTTGCAGATGAAAGACGTAGGGGGCGCCATCATCAGACAGGCCCAAAGACAGTTTCAGAGCATTGGTTTTGACTCTGGCACTGGGATGCATCTGCCAGAAGAGACCAACAAACATGGATTCTACAACTGCACATGGGATGATGGTAAAGGTTCTTTTTAACCCACTGTATCATTACTGTCCTTACTCATTTTGGGGAGCATTTTTGTTTTATTTTAGAATATGTAGTAGTCGTTTATTTATTTAGTCAATTAATCAACCAATGGCGTCTTTATCTAAATTTATTATGAGTCCACTAATCATTTTACTTGCACAACACAGATAAAATAGTACATGGAATGAATCTGCAGGAGTTTTGGGAGTGACTGGACAGTTGAACCTGAAAGATTCTTCTTCTTTGTATAGTTTTTGCACAAGAATGTACAAACTTTGAGTGGTTTTGCCAGCACTAAGCCACATCCCCCTTTAGTTTGTGTTTAACAGAGTCATTACCAACACCCAGTTAGGTTTTATAGCTCAAAATCTGTTGTCTGTGCATGAGTTAAATAGAAATTATCTGCAGTAGCACTAGTAAAAGAGTAGCATTAACATTGAGTGCGGTTTATTTTTGTCATTAAATCCTAATTTGTTTATTTGTTTAGTGGATTCACTGCTGGATCCGGAGAACAGAGTGCACCTGACGACAGAGGAGCAGCTCAAGGCTTTGCTGGATAAATTAGACATGGTAACGTCCATGAAAACCAGCGGAGGTCGAACCAAACGGATCCGGTTACTGCGCAGGGAGATCAACTCGCTCAGACAGAAGATGAGCCACCAGCACACGGTCAACGGGAACGACAAAAAAGAGGAGGAGGAGGAGGAAGGGGAGGAGCCGGTGAAGGAGCGAGGGAGGAGGAAGAAGAAAGAGCGAACTGAGGAGAAGGATATTACAAACACAGGTAGTTTACATAAGTTAGATTACAGATATATTGTAGTTGTATATTGTACTTCATTTCATTTTCAATTTAATTCATTTCGATGGAAATTCTGATTATAGTAAAGGAAGTTCTTATTAGATCTGGTTAGAGGTGAGAGATATATTAAAAATGGTTATAAAAATGACCCCTATCTGTCTTAAATATTATTGGCCTATAGAATGTAAATGTACTAATGGTCAGTGGTCTCATCGTTTTACTTTCTGTGCAGTAGATGACGTCCCTCCAGTACTTGAACTCACTTGCCCCGTGTCGTCGCCTCTACCCGGAGACGCCCCTCTCGAGCCCCCCGACCTCGGCATCGTTTCCGGGGGTCGGAGGTCACCCGGTCGCTCCTACAAACGTCAGAGATCGTCCCGCAGCGGCAGCAAGAGTCAAGGAGAGGACGAGGCGGAGGTGGCCGAAACGCGATCGTCCCAACAGGAGGCGGAGCACGAAGCCACGCCCCTGGGCACCCCTCCGTCTCAGCCCGTGGTCGGGGTGGGGCGTCGGACATCCGTGCTCTTTAAAAAGGCCAAAAACGGAGTGCGGATGGCGAAAAACAAGACGCAACACGACGGGAAAGAATCTGAAGGCAAAGCGAATGGACTCGATAGCGCTCCTGTCAGTCCCAAGTCTCCAGGTGTGACAAACGTGATCCTACCCCCTACCCCATCCCCCACTCCACCCTCCCCGTCACACCACCTGAGGTCAAGAGCTCACAGCTTGTACAATGACCCAGAGAAACCACCAACACTCAATAAAGAAGGTATGAGAATAAATCACTTGATAATATTGGTTAACAAACATCTTTAATTATACTGAAATGTATATGTAAGGTCTGACCAATGGGAAGCACACACTGACTGATGCTGAAGATGATGAAGAGCAAGAGTGAGTTTTACTTCACATTAACATAAAACAAACATTTACATCAGCTGACTGAACTCTTATTTGTGGGTGATGCTACAGCTGCAGTCCTCCTCCAAAACGCAGCCGGGGAAAACCAGCTCTGGCCAAAGTTCCTGAGAGTGAAAATGGAGAGATCTCTGCCGGTAGGTGTCATAATTTAGTTGGTTGATCTGGTGCATTGTATTGAAAAGAGTAACATGAATTTAAACTGAACAAAACTGAACACTGGCAATATTGTCACATTCACAGGCAGTTCCTCCCTGTCAGAGGACACTGATACGGAGCTGACACCTCTGGACTTAGTTTGGGCCAAAACCAGAGGGTATCCTTCATATCCAGCGATGGTGAGAACTGGTTTGATAAGGGCTGTGCATTTTGCATGTCTTGCAGCTGACATGTAGGAAAAAGAGTGATGTGGCCTTTTTCCAAGGGCAGTAATTCACTGACATGAGTTTTTGTTGCAGATTGTTGACCCAGACATGCCCCAGGAAGGGCTGCTTCACAATGGGATCCCTATTCCCGTGCCTCCTGTGGAGGTGCTCAAACTCGGAGAGGGCCGAGAGACGGAAGGAGAGGAAAGGCTCTTCCTGGTGCTGTTCTTTGACGCCAAAAGGACGTGGTGAGTCCAGACAGACAGACTTAATCAGGCTGAAACATTGCATCATGGCTGCCCTTTGTCTAAAAGCTTCATGGTGATTTTCAGGCAGTGGCTCCCGCGAAACAAGCTGGTTCCACTCGGGGCGGACGACACACTGGACAAACTGAGATTAATGGAGGGAAAGAAGCCCAGTGTTCGTAAGTCTGTGCACACAGCCTACGACCGCGCCATGAAGCATCTGAACCACGTGAGAGAAAATCTCAACTTCACTCCCTCCAATTTTATATGACTTCAGTTTGTATCAGACTCTTGGGGAAATTTTCCAAATGGTGATTATGAAAAATAACTTTTGATGGTTTTATATAGAAAAAGGATTGCCTTATTTGAGAAGATTTTATTGAATTGAAGCTTGATGACATTGTCATGAATTTATTTGTCCATTCTTGTGTTATGTCCCACATGTCTTAATACCACTGTTATAGTGTTTGTTTCTTTTTAGGGACGGGAGGGTTGACTGTAAATATCTAATTGTCATTGTCTGAATCCAAATGTATTTATATTGTGTTGGCCATTGAACTGTCTCCTTGTGTCAAGGAATGCATCGGGACATGTCATTTATGAATGCATGTCATACCTGGACACACTATAATATTTTTGGCTCTTAATATTTATTATAGTGAAGTAGAAAGCCATTCATGATTATGGCTTATCTTAATGTTATCCTCCTACTCTATGGCTTTCTACAAATATTTTTGCAAAGTATTTTAGAGAATTTTGAAAGGTCATAAATCAAATAATCTACTTTTGAAGACTAAAAGATATCATTGCTTTTGGCTACATATCAGTCCAGGTATGACATGGAGGTCAATTGTTTTTCCATATTGTGAAACTGTATCCTAGACTCTTGGTGCAGCTACAGTTTGTGGTTAGTGTGATGTTAAGCCACTAGAAAAATGCTTATTACATTGTTTCTGTCTCTCACTGAAAACGGTTTGTGCAAATTTGAGAAGAAGCACAATCTGTTAAACTGTATTCTCTAGGGCCATGTCTGAGTGGCAGTGATGTGTTTATATAATATACATATATGTAAAAAGTCAATGTAGTAAAGGTGCATGTGTATAGTTTTGTAAATATGTAAATGTATGTTTTTATCAACCTATGAAATAATTTAAGGAATGCAAATCAAATTTAGATTTTAATTTATGATTTGTGGCAGTTAAAGAGTGTTATTTAAAAGATATCGAGAAGATTTATGTACGACACTAAAGTAAAACTTTGTAATAGTGAAAGTGTGCGCACCATTATGTGAGATCAGACTGGAGCACTGCAGGCCAAAGTGACCAAACTGTATTGACTTGTTTTTGGGTGTTTTAAGGAGATTTCGATCTTGCCATAATTAATTAAGATCTATAAATCGACCAAGGAGATTTTTCTCTCAAAAAATAAATTCTGTTTGAACCTGAAGTGTGTGTTGTGTTCAGTAGTCAAGTGGGAATGAAGCTGTATTCAGTAATCTTATGATTTTAAATGTTAATTACAGTCATCATCTACAATCAATCTAGTTTTGTTTACAATAATCTCAGTAAAAAGTATAACTTGTAATTTTACTTGTGATCAGAAAAGTTAAAGTATGCAGGATAAAAATCAGCTTACTGTGGCAAAGAATTTCAAACCAGATCAACAAAAACATGCCCAGTCACGAAGATCTGGTTGAGTGGTGCTTCTTCATAAACACAAAACAAGAAGTAAAATGGGGATGCCTGCAACCAGGATTGTTTTATTCATACAGTAGACATATCCTTTATACTTTGATTTTCCTTCATATCTTATAGACAATCTCTGCAAAACTAGTTTCCCAAAGCTATGCCTTTATAGGCTACAAGTCATATGACAATTGTACTTTTAAGCACTGTATGACGTGATTTTGAGTTTTGACAAAAAAACAAACTGACCACATTTAGCTAACTGGATTTCCTCCCATTTTTTATCCAATTTGTGTACACACCCAGTCTACCCAAAGAGAATGCGCGATGAGCAAACCATCTTGTTCAAATATTGGGCAACTGTATGCAAGCACATGACACATGCCTGCTTTGCCAGTTCCAGTTGTTTTTCCGGATATGTCAAACAAAGAAACACTTTATAAAGTCCTGTGACACTAGTGGCCTGTCCATAGATTCTGAATAGCGGACAAAAGACAGGGTTAATGGACAGTAGTGGTTTTGCCTCATCTAAAATATTTTTTTCACATTTTTTCCACAAAAAAACTATTAATTGCATCAAAAGTCTTAAATCCTCTTTATACATTCATCACTTGTAAGAAAATGTCTAGTTGCAGTAATAAAACATTATAAAAACTTTAAATACTATTGTGATGTCTCTACCACAATTCAATTTAAAACAAACTATTAACTTGCAGTCCTACTTTTGCCTGACCATTTTAAATTGAAAGCCATGATGGTTTAGCATGCCTTCATAATACATTACAACACTAGATACTTTGTTTCTTAAATAGTTAAAATTAGTGTTAGATTGCTGTCATCTGCAAAGTCCAATGGGCATCAGAATAAGACTTTCATAGAAGAGATAGGAAGCCATTGTCTGTGGAGTCTTGCTGGTCTGATTTGCTGCTTCGAGAGCTTTTGCTAGGGTTAGGAGTGGTTGAATATTTTGGGGGGTACCGAATGAAGAGGCGGTCCTCTTCTTTTTTGATCCACCGCAAAAGTTTGGTGATTGCGGTAATGGCACAGGCCTTGGTCACCAGTGGACTGAAGCAAGTGTAGAGCTCAAATTTACTTGTGACCTAAAGAAAGAAAAGAAAGACATTATTTTCTTCCATATATTTAAAAAAATAGTAAAAGACCTAAATTTATCAAGATTTAGAAACAATTACGGTTAAACTTGTTTTAGTCACTTTTGTTTTCCAGCATGCTGCAGCACCCATCTTTTTTCATCATAAATGAGTAAATTACCCCACAAGTGTACTTTGTGAAAAGATCTAACAAGTAGATATGGTCTTCATCCAATTATAAAATATTTTACTTCATTGTAAACTTGAACCATGAGCACAGTATTTTTGCCTGTGAATTTAGTGATGTGCCAAGAGGTTTGTGAAAGTATTTTAATACATAGATCATTTTCACAGTTTGAAAAACCAGGTACCGTAACTTTAACAACTAAATTCATTCCAACTTGAGCCTCGTTTAGACCTTATAAAATTGCAAAACCAAACACGCAAATTACCACTGAACTACATGCAGTTCATCTATTAAAAAAAATAAAATAAAATCTAGAGACATTCCTAATCTTCAGTCAACGATAATATCATTCAGAGATCAGTTCAGTTTAGGGGAGGCCACATACCCAGGCGAGCATGGTCTCCTTCTCTGCCACATGGTAAATGAGTTTGAGGGGTCTTGAGGTGCTATGGATGCGGCTGTGCATGTATCGGTAAAGGTCCAGCAGTCTGGTCTTCTCCTCTTCACTGCTGTACGGGGCCTCCATCTCTGGGCTGAAACAAGCAAGAAAAGCAAGATTAGCAGCATAAGTCAACTGCAGCAGTTGTTTAAGATGGCTCTAGATAACATGTTTTATCTGTACTTAAGATACTTAAGATAACTTTAACTGGAGTGGTTATGTCATTCTCATCATTCAGATTTTAGTTCCAAAAACTGGGTCAGGAGTGAATGGAGGAGTACAAGAGAATGTATTCTCCCAACTGATTTACATGTTTGTGCTTGGCTTTTTGCTTAGAAGAACAACATCTAGTGAACAGGGAGATAGAAGATGGATGATAAAAAGAGATCTACAGAAAGTGTCTTTGTGGTTTTTTTGCAACTATTATTGCATGGTTTTCAATAATAGTTTTTTTTTCTCTTTTTTCTCATTAGATGTAAACTTTGACATTGAAATTTGACAATGTCTCTATAGCAAACTTGCAAGCAGAAGCTACGTGTAGCTACAAGTGTTAACCATTCTGTTTAATAATGTATACTGTGTATACAGTTTACTAATATGCTTTCGTGCTTTAAAAATCTGGATATCTGAATTAAGAATACAAATCTAAATCTGATATTATGGGTATTTTTACTGCATATTTTGACATCTGCAGTAAAAGTACAAAAATAAACATACCTGGTGAACTGAGAGAGCTGGCGGTAGTTGTCTGGCACATCAAAGGGCTTGTACATGAAGTGTCTGAGGTCTGAAACTCCCACCTGGCTCACGCTGTAGGACTGCGCTTTGTCTATGAGGCTCAGTGAGTTCTGAGCCGTCATTGCTTCCTCAATCCTCCTCTTACACTCTGCTACAGCATAGAAAGCTTCCTTGTCTGTCGAGAGCAGCAATAGGCAAACAGTGCATTCGGGAGGGTCCAGGTAAGAAATGTATGCATAAAAATAACAGTCAGGGTTAAATAATGGGAGGCAAATTGGAGTCCATATTTCTCCAGCCTGGAAAGCAGAAGATGCCCCAATGAGATTTAACAAAAGGTGAACATCGGCTGGCTCCAGTCTGGCATCTTCAATCACAGTTTTTTCTTGGACAATAGTTAGCAACTGGTTCTTTGCAATGAGAATGGAGAAGACGAGGTTAGACGTGATAGCTTTCTGCAAGATCTGACTTAAAGAGTCCCTGAGAGAGGCAGCAAGGGGCAAACAGTGCACTGCTCCAAGCAAAAAACTGGGGTCCGAGTCCACTAAATTGAGAAGACCATCCAGAATCTTCTCAGAACCAGCCAAGAGTCTCCGGAGATCGTAGTTCTTCTTGTGCTCGAAAATGCGTGAGATACTGGCCTGGGTGAGCATGCTGATGATCTGATAGTAGACGTACATGAGTTCTCCCCGAAGCTGTTGTTCAGACTGACGAGTGCAGGAGACACAGACCAGAACTAATGGCCCCTTTTGTAGGAATACCACAGTGTGCTCATCTGAAATGAACAAAAACAAACACACAGTAGAGACTTTACTTTTTAAATGGGAAGGCAGACAATGCTATTTGATTTGTACACATGTAATATAAAAAAAGATTAGAAATACTGAAAAGTGAAACTACTCAATTGTACTTGTGGCAATTCAGATATAGGGGAATTTCATAATCTGACATAGCTTGAAGAAAAATGTGCTAAGAATTAACAGGAATCCTTTTTACTATAAGATCCACTCCACTATGGTAAATAGTATTATATCAAAATAATTAATAAACATATTTACTTAGTTATAATAAGAAATTTAATATTTAACCATTGTAATGGCTTGATATCCAAAATAGGCATTTAGATATGTGGTTGTATGTGTGTGTGGAAACTATTACATTTTGTGTTGATTTTTTCAGTTATGAAATATCTACACCATCACAAATGAATTACAAATGCAAGCATATGTAGCATTAGTAAGCTAAATAATTAGTATGCAGCATGAGGCTCTTACCTGAATAGACAGAGCGAATGATGTTGTCACTGGCTTGCACAAAAGACACCAAGGCCATCATGACTCCCATTGTGGACGAGAGCGCCTCTTCACTTCCATACCGCGAGTAGATTGGTTTCCCCGCCTCACTCAGCACAAAAACATGCTTTCTGTGCTGTCTCCAACTCTCTGCAGTCACATCCTCTTCACGATGAGACATATAGGCCGGCATGTCTTGGGTCCCTGCCTCCAAAAGGGGAGATGACCGACCTTTCACCCCTAAACCCTGTTCTTCAAGTTTCGCCTTAGCCAGCATCGTTACAACAAACTCCCCTGAGTCGCTTTGGCTATTGTCTGTAACAACATCCTCAGTGTTTGATATGCTGTCCGTTTCTGCATTTGTTACCTGGTCTGAGCTTGGTTTTCTTTCATTTTGAGGCTCTTCTGTTGCAATACTAGATGTGTCTGAATCTGCAGCACCCTCCATGTTGACTCCATTGCTTTCTCTTTTCTCCACCGCCTCAGGAAACATGTGATTTCCCAAAAGGGATAGAGATGTTGCCAGGTTTTGGGCTAAAAATTAAGAAAATTAAATTACAAAAAGAAAAGCATGCATGTGAATTCAATTAAATGGAGACGAATCTACCTGAGCCACTTGCAGAAGGCTGGACATCGATGGTTAAGCCCTCTTCTTCTTGGTGACCGTCTCCCTCCATGCTACCATCCCAGTCACCTAAATAAACACAAACAATAAAACACCACTGGCTGTAATATATACTTTAATAGCTGTGGCTTCAAACACTAAGTCAGCACGGATTTAACTTTTGAATAGCAGCACTCATACTGGGCCAGTGGTAAGATCACATGATGGGGGGGAAAATGGCTTTCAAAGGACAATAACTCCGATATCAAACGAACTAAGGAATTTAAAACATGTGAGCAGCATAAACAAGACAGGTTAAAGCATTAGACAAGGACAGAGGATGGGTAGTTATAGTTGTTGGTTAAGCATGCGTGACTAATTAGTTTGCTGTGTTGAGATGCTAAAGCCAAACCACGATCATTTATTTTAGAGAAAAGGATCACTTAATAAACGTTTAAAAATCCAGATACTTCTTGCAAATGTGTATCTAGTCGTTAGCACAGTTTGCTAGCAAGAGTAACGCACACAGATCAATTTCACGGCCCGAGCTGAATAGTGAAGCTCCCGTTTGAGATGAAAAATGTAAAAAATCAGGAATCAAACTTACGCTTCTCCTTTCGTCGAAACGTTGGGGAGAAACTCTAAATCGCTAGGTATTCATTTGCAGCTTTGTAGAGAACAAATGGTGAGACGAGAAGAATGCAAAACAGAAAACAAATTTTGACCGCAACAGCAGCGGCAACAGACATCCGGAATCTCTGATGACACACTGGCTCGGCCAATCAGAATCACCGACGGTCACATGAAGTCCCGCCCCCAAAGGTGCGCTAACCAAAACATCTCCCCTTACACCTTTTACAGCAAAATCCGAATTTTAATGAAACATATGAGGTACATATACATTGCACTGGTTTAAACAAGATATTAAGATCATCTCGACCAATAAAACGTCAATACTGTATATGTATGTCATGTTGAAAATAAAAATATTTTCTTCTTACGTATTATTTATCAAAGAAAATGATTAATAATTATACATATAATACTAATAATATGCTATTTTAATCTTTAGTAAAAATAAAAGAATGTAAAAAAGAAAGCGTGAGACGGACTGTATATATACGGTCTATGACACGGACGTAGCTTTAAATTATCAGCGTCATATCCGGCATCTCAATCCGCTCCTGTGCGTGAAACATCTATGTCCAAAGCACAGCAGAGATGATGGATAAACTCCATGAAATGCCATCGCTACCGTCTCTAACATAGATCAGACTGCAAGATTAGGGCTAAAAACATAAAGCAACTATGGACGATACGTGGGATTTTGAGTTTCTGTCGCGGATAGCAGACAGCTGTTTATCTTTTCTCTCGGAGTTTGTGGAGGACTGGCTTGCTAACGACATGCGAGTATCTATATTTAAAATTCTTCTTAGCTGGCTAATATTTAGCCTGATTGCTATCCATTTTGCTTGGAAGGTCTACGGGAATACAGTGAACGACATGTATTACCGACAGGGTAAGTTTCTGTCTTTTTTTAGACTATGGTAAAACTAGTTGATTATGGGTGTCGTGCTTACTGTGTAAGTACCACAGACTGCATTTATTGAGCTGTTATTATGCTTACTCAACAGGAACTGGCCAGAACGGAGGAACACCTGACACAGCCCCTCACCTGGGTGGATGGTAGGTGTCTGAATAGCCTATCTATTGTCTGTTCTATAAAAAAGCAGTATTGTGCTTGTAGTGCTGCAAAACAGTTACATAATGGATGAAAGCACTGCATTTGTGCTCATGTAACATCTCAATTTATGCACTAATTTTATCTTGTAGGGACAGTGGTGCTGGGGAGACACCAAAGGTTCACCGGGATTAAGAAGACAATAAATTCAATTTGTTATTCATGAGCCAACCAACTATTGTCATTGATTCCATGAGTGGTGATGAAACATACATTTTGTTTGAATTCTAAATGGACTTTGGGTTTTTTTTACGCAGGAATATCATTTCTGTAGATTCCAAACTTAACAAATGTGGATATCTAAAGAGCATTTGAAAACACTGCAAAAATGTTTAAATAAAGGAAATTATTACATCTTTATATACATCTTTTATATAATATATATAATTGTATCAGCTTATTACATTTCCCAATGACACAGATATCAGTTGTATGAAAAAGTGTTTATTTCACAGTGAATATGAGTGTTACATATTAAAGGCTCAGATTCCAATACAGCATAGTATAATGACTGAAAGTATCAGTAGTAGTATTTATTTTATGTGAATAGGAGGTGATGGAATAAGTAACACATGTACATCCATTACATTAGTACAAGTTAGTCCTGGCATTAATAAGCGCTGCCCAGATGACAGTTTTGAGAAGAAAGTGAAAGAATCATTGTTGTCAAGAAAACTACTGATATCCAGCCCCTGTGTCTTGGCCTCTTCACATAAACCTGCATCAGTCACTGCTCCTGCTGCTTCTGTTGGACCATCCTGACCATCAGTCCCACCACTCAAAAATATCGGACCTTTTGGTGGGAGATCCATGCCTTGTAACTCCACAGCCACTCGCAAAGCCAATTCCTGGTTTCTCCCTCCTCTTCCTTTGCCTTTTAATTCTACTGTGGGCTCACCTCCAGCTAAAAGACATGTGGCTCCCCATCCATCTGATCTACTCTCATCCAATACCTGCATCGTACGGCATAAGTCCCAGGTCTCAACACCAACTTCAGGCCCTAGTCTTAGCAATTCTGCAGCTATCTCTGGAGGAGGCTCTTCTATGCCGGAGGCAAATTGAGCCAGGAGACTGTAAAGACGCGAGACAAGTTTCACATCTCCACTCACTCCTAGAGATAGGACAACAGGGCGTAATCCTAACTCTCTAGCCCGCCGCCCAGCCGACTTGAGGGCAATGCTGTTTGAACCGATCACTGTATTAATAACAGGTCCTTCTTGTGCACCTTCTAGTTGCCATCTAGGGCCCGAGTATTAATAACAGGTCCTTCTTGTGCACCTTCTAGTTGTTTCTTTTGCCATCTAGGGCCCGGTTTCCCAAGAACCTCCTTTACTGAGACTGGTACAGAATCTAGCAAATTATAACGTTCAAGAACTGAAAGGACTTCTTCATGCCATATTTCTGTCTGTACTGTTGGTCCACTGGCGATCAAATCAAGTGGATCACCAATTACGTCAGATAATATAAGAGCCACCACCTGTGTAGAGAATAACTCATCAGTGTGGTACACAAAAGCTGTATTTAGATAATATTTTTAGTTACCTGGGCTGGGTGAGCAAAATGAGCAAGCCCTCCTCCTTTTAAAAGAGAAAGGGCCCGTCGTACAGTGTTCAGTTCTTGTATAGAGGCTCCAGCACCTGCCAGTCTTCGAGTAACATCTAGTTTCTCTTGCAAGGAAATTGGTGGAACAGGTGAAGGCAACAGAGCAGAGCCGCCACCTATGTAGTGATGATGGTAGTGAAGTATAAGTTTGAGATGACAGTTAGAATCAACATTGGTATTGGTTTTAATTCAAATGGGTGAAAAATGAAGAACTCAGGAATACCTGAAATAAGTACAAGCAGCAGATCCTTCTCTGATAATCCAGATGCAAGTTGCTTGATCTTCTCAGCTGCTTTTAGGGCATTAACATCAGGCAAGTTGTGTTTGGCTCCTTCAATTATTTCAATACAACTCTTTTCTTTTAACAACAGATGGCTGTTATGGGAGAAAGAGAATTTAATACAATATACATGGGTAAAATCCCATTAATGGAACTTACTTTTTCCCATGTTGTCGTAGACTGTCCTGAATGCCATGAGGCACACTTATGATTCCTTTGACTAAGTGATCTGACAAAATCCTCTCAGCCTCGGCAGCCATTCCCAATACAGCTTTACCAAACCCCACTAAGTGCAGATTGTTTTTCAGAGTTAGTTTGTGTCCATCAATAGTAATTACATTGTCTTTACGCTCTATACTCTGGCGCACCACAGTGTCTGGTTGCACAGCTTTCACAGCTGTTGCAAAAACCTCTCTTGCTCTAGAGTCCAGTGACATTTTGGAGAACAGAGGTTTTCTCCTTTCAACAACAGCAAGTAGTGGCTTAGGCCGGAAAAAGGACAAAGCACGCGCCATCAGAAGTTGGAGGGCTGAGCTGGAGCTACCTAGGAAATATCAATGCAATATCATTATGTTAACTGATTTAATTTTTCTTGTCAGATATCATAGTTATTTACAAAGTTTATATTTTTAATTCAGGGTAAAACTACAAGTTGATTATTTGAAAAATAATTTAACATTTCAAATAGAAAAGATTTGAAATGTTTTCCTAAATTGCACAACCTCCAGTGACTTGCAATAATGTAAAGTCTGGTTCA
>KN507894.1:0-20195 GCA_000787155.1 Scartelaos histophorus | reverse complement strand
GAAAAGCAGAGTATTTATTTGAGGTTTTACATTTTTCTGATCATTCACGCCTATCAAAAGACCTGGTTCCTGCCTATACAAATTTGTAAAGTATAAGAAAAAATGTAGTTTTTGGCCAAGCAAGTACTCATACAAAATAAACAAAATGAAACACATTTTAACAAATACATTTTAAATGAAATTTTAGTTTGTTTTATTGTTGTAAAGTTTAAAAGACTAATTTCCACACTTTAAACTATACCCCCACCATACCCCCCCCTACTTTATTATAGGAAAATTCATTTCTCAGGTAAAAACAAAAATAATTATAACATACATTTATTGATATCAGTTCATAATATTTAAAATGTAAACTGTGTCTAAAACTTAGTAAACTGTGTTGCAAACCTTTGGCCTTCTCTTAATGAGGTTCATAATAATAATAATGCACCAGGTTTTATATAACCCTTTTCTGTATTTTTTTAATTCAGTGGTATAAGAAATTCATGTAATGAAAAATAAATGAAAAAGTGTGTCTACACTTGTGTTTGATGGTGTAGATTTATCAAAACTGGACACTGGTATAACTTATAATGTTACTAATGACAGATACACTGTGCAGGACACATAATCACATTCACCATAACGTTGTTCTTATTAAATCCATTTACCTGAATGCAGTAACCTAAACTGTATCATTATTTGAACAAAATAACTACTAACTACTAACTTACTAATTTAATAAAAGCATATTATATTGTAAGGAAAGTTAGCTGGGCATTCCCATCCCAGATATGTTCATTTCAGAATGTGTGATGTGACGGATGCATAGAAATGTTTATAGGTTATAGGTTTTGTGTGAACCAGAGGTCACTTTCTGCTCTGGTGAGCCACACGACCTCTCCAACAGGTTTGGAATCGCACAAAAGTTTCTTCATACTTGAGTTTTGGTCCTGTTTAGTGTAAAATATTTCAGGCAGTTTGGTGATGCTATCAAAAGGCAATTGTCTGACTAATTCAAAAAACTAAGACATTTCCAGTGTTATTTTAAAACTCAAGTTGTAATCAAATGTACTGTGGAATACTGATCATCAAGTAGTAGAAAACATTTTTGGGTTAGTCATGTGGTGCTTTCAGTTCACTGTAGCTAAGTTTAGTTAGTCATTTTCTACACAGTGGGAATTTGAATTTCTACACACAAAATTTCCCAGTAACCCAATAGATACATGTTTGCTTTGTCTTTACATTTCATCATAGAGCTGAACTATAGCATTAGATAATTGGCATCTCCCCCCAGAGGACTTCATGAACAGGGCCCCTTCAGTTCAGGCCGGTGGCTCCTTCTCCACTTGTACCTGTGGAGCCTCCCACACTCCAGTTTCCCGCTCAGGACAATCTAGTTCACAGTGAGCTGAATTTCATGAACTTCATGGACACTTTTGAATTAGAATGAGAGGATGTTCTATCACCAGGCTCTCTGGACGTATTTTTCTTTGAAGAAGAAGACGTCCCATTTGCCTCTCCAGAGAATATAGAGTTTTTGAAAAGGTCAGAAAAAAGAGAAAGAGAAAAAGGGCCACTTCTGAGGCCACTGGAGCAGTACTTTTGAAGACCCGAGTGATTGCTCCAGTCCGAAAAAGAAGTACACAACATGAGTACTGGCCTCTGATACTATGGCTACATCAGCACTTTGATATCCAATTTCTAATGAAAACCTAATTTTACTGGAAGAGCTTGGCTAATATTCCCGTAGTAATAATTGCCCTGTGCATCCTGGTGACATTGTGTGTTGTGTTTGTAGTGAGAGAAACCAGGACATGGAGGACAGACTTTACATAAGCACAAGAAGCGTCCAAATGCCTTTATGCTATCGGCCTTCCAGTCCCCACCAGCCTTCAGCTGTACCAGGCCCTGCACAATCTGGCCCTGCACAACCAGGACCTTAACAATCTGGCCCTACACAACTAGGTCCTCCCCACCTTAGACCAGCAGGCCACCGCTGAGAACCAGGCTGTGAACATCCAGACTCTGCAGCATATTCACCTTCGTGTTTGAGGGATTTCCAATGCAGGACACTCCCCTCGAGAGATTCATGAATCAGGCTCATGACAATGATGTTCATGCACAGTTTCAGTCATAGTCTGGGACTTCAGCCTGGACATTTAGGCTGACTTTAGGCTGTCAACACAATTTACAAAATAGCATTTCATTGCAAATTACAGTGATATCTGTATATCTGTATATCATTTTGTTATTCAATTATGTGTAAGAGCATATCCAAACCTGCACATGGGCTGCAGGGGTCTGTTTCTGTCACTGGTGGTGCTAGAAAAGCTACTGATTGTTTCAATGCTTCATAACTTCAGTACTGAAGATCTTTTGGTCACTTTTGGGTGTGACTTTGTAAAAGTTTGAATTGGATCTGAAATGAGGGTGACCTAATGGTCAACAGGATTCAAACTAAATCAGACTTGTTTTTGATTGAAGCTGCAGTGAGTATTGGAGCTGCTTGGTTTAGCAGATCTAATGTTGTTAATTATTGTCAATATTGAATTTTATTAGAGAGTGAGTGGATGCAAAATTTTAATGAATCATCTTAAAAATATTTGAGTAACAATGAGTAACTTTATAAAAGTGTATATTTTTCATACTTACTTGTGTTGCCTTTATATTATAACTTAGCTGTTGCTTTTGGGGTGGCATTGTTGGACAAACATTTATGGTTACAAGTTGGGGCTTGTGAGCAAACATGTATGTAACATTTATGTATTTTATGTGTTTATCTACAGGCCTCTTTACAGCATCCAAATCCACAACCACACTGCATAAACATGGTTCTGCATTAGCACAGGTACCAGGCTAACTTTCTTTAGATATTAGAGATAAAGACCAATTTACCTCATGATTCAAAGTTGACCAGCAACAACTGGAAAAAAACAATTACACTGGCAAGGAGCCTGGAGTCCATGGAGCCTCCATGGAGTCTCCCTGGAGCCTCCCTGGAGAGCAGAGACCCAGGAAGTGAACTGATGCACTTTTATAACCGAGGCCGCAGTGCAATCTCTTGGACATTTAATTTATGTCAAGTTCAATCTGCCATAATTCTTTGATAATTGATAATTGATAAGTTGATAGTTGATAATTCTGACTGTCTTTTTTGACTTTCTCTAACAGTTGTTTCATTGAACAAGTCCTGCCAAATGAATGATGTTGTGACTTTGAGCTAAAAATTTAATAAAATAATAATAATAGTAAATAACAAAAATAAATGGAATTGAATATAAATAAAAAAACAAACAAACATGAAAACATGTTTGATATTACTGAGCTTCAACATTATATTGGCCAAAAATATTAAATACAAATGTGGAGAACTAAAATGACTATTTTAATAGGCTTGGGTGACAGATAGATTCAAATGGTTGACTTTGTAATGGCTTCATCTGCACATATAAAATAACATGTTACATGTTACAGCGTGCAATAACACCACCTGAATGTCATATATTATGCATTAGTGGTTATCTCCTCTAAAAAATACCTGGGCTTGTGTTTTGTTTGTTTCATGTTTGAGTAATCCTGCTTTATTCGTCTGTCTACATCTCCAAAGCTCAAAACACTCAGCGCAAACAAAAAACTCAACACACACAACTTGGAACATTCCAACTTGTAATTTCATATTGTGTTACTTTTTATCATTAGTTCAAAGAACTGGGCAATTCCGAGGCTGAAATTAATCAAATGATTCTAGTGAAGGTGTATGGAGTTTAAAAATAGTGGAGCATTTCCTGTATTATCACATGACAGGTGTTTTCTGATTGAGAGAAGAACTCAGCCTAAATATGCAGGATTTGTGCGTTAAATAAGCGTAAATGAAACAAAACACACAACTCCAAGTATGTTTTTGATGAGGAAACATTATAACAGATCAGAAAATAGCATAATATGGGCCCCTTACATTACAGTCCACTTATAACGCTTAACTTAAATCTAGTTTATTTATATATTACAATGTTTGGACTTGTTGACACAGTCCCAGATATGAGCACTTTGAGCAGAGGAAGCAACTGCTGTAGCCAGGAAATGACTTGCCACAACTGTCTGCTTGGCGTTGATGATTTATCTCTCAGGATATCAGTGTGGTTCACAGATAAATGTTCATTTGATAGAGGGCGTCATGACTCTGCAGAATTGGCCCTACACTACAATATTGGGACCTATTACTGTTGCCTATGGTCTGGAAAACACTGGGCTTTTCATGTAATTATTAGCTAATGTAGTTAGATACAGTGGTGGAAAAAGTACTTGTTATTTAAGTAAAAGTATAAATACTGGAGCAAAAAAAGAAAAAAAACTCAAGCAAAAGTAAAAGTATGACACTTAAAGGCATATTGTGTAACTTTTCTGGTGGAGGGTCCGTCACATGCTTTTCTTCATGGGGATGTTGTCCAGAATGTTTCACAGAATAGCATTAAATCTTTCTATCATCATGGAGAGCAAATTACACCTTTAAGTATACATATAAATATTAAAGTACCAGTTTAAAAAATTATGTACTTTAAGCTAGTGATTTTGATACAGATTTGTGCTAAATTTTGTATAGAAACAATTTAATCAATATTCTTTTTCCTTCTTGGTTATAGTTGTACATTTTAGTTTGAACTTGATAAAAAGTTACTCCACAGCCTCAAGCAATAATTAATAAAAAAAACACTTTTACTCTTTAGCCCTGTAGTGGAGCAAAAAGTATTTGCTCTCAGATGTAGAGAAGTAAAAGTATCTGCTTTAAGATGTACTCAGGTAAAATATAGGCACCTACAAATGTTACTTAAGTACAGTACTACTACTTGTACTTTGTTCCAGGACTGGTTAGATATAACGGGTACTGGGGACATTTTTACAACAACATTATCGTGTATGTTTATCAGAGCAGACTTGTTGTGTTGCTGTGTCGCAATTACTTAAAAGTGAGGATGATGTGTCCCATACAAATAAACTGAAATAAACAATGTGAAATGGTAGAAAGGTCATCGTGTGGATTGGCGGGTTTTAGTGGGGGTTTGAAGGAACTGTAAAAACTGTAGAGGTTAAAAAATTGATGCAGTTTTATTAAGAGTTGCATCAAGAGAAATTGGCAATGCACCTTCTTATTGCAGTTTCCAAGCTGAGAGGGAAAAATTAAAAAAAAGGATTTTCCAGTATGCTTTATTATTCTCGTGTAAAAAGCTTTCAACGCAACATGCAGAAAAACCTTAACAATGCGGACTGAACCATGGATCACCAGGAGTTCATTTATGCATAATGTTGTACAAAGAGGGAGTTGGAGAAGAGTCTTGGTTGTGAATAATGGGCTCATTGTAAACTACAGCAGTGAGTGAAAAGGGTGAATGGTATAAAGCTCCCTTGCTTTACTTAAATACAATCACATACACCTATAATAGTCGTACTAAAGTATCACTGTAGTTTTATTACATTCTATAAAAAACTATTCTCTTTTAGAAATGAAAGCTATAAGTGTTATTTCTTATTTAAGGTGTGAACTGCAACTTTAATCATTTTTGCATAATCATCCCTGCTCCTAATGGGTCATGTAACACTACAACTACAAAATAGACCAAATACTTCCAGTTGTTCAACACTGTTATCTGCCTTTCTGCATGCAGCCTGGGTTCAACATTAATGTCTATGTGAGTTACTGTTTTACTTCCCTCAGTTGTCCAAAGATGTGCATGATGAATATTTAAATGTCTAAAATGCCTTCAATGAATGAAAATGTATGAATGAATAATGAATGCTGTCAGTCTCTATGACAGCCCAGGTTGTACCCCTCTTAAAGGTCCTGTATTACTTTGTTATGTTACGTTATGATGTTGTTTCCTCATCAAAAACATACCTGACCTGGAGTTGTGTTTTGGTTCATTCACACATACCTGAGTAACCCTTAATTATTACCGTATTTTTCGGGCTATAAAGTGCACCGGATTATAAGGCGCAATAAGCGAACGAGTTATAGCCGGTGAGCACACTTTGCGTTAAGGCGCACGAGTTATTAAAAGTGAGGGAACATCTTAAAACGCAATTTTTATCCAAAGTGTGGGAGCACGTTAGAACACATTCCCTCACGTTCCATGGTGTGGAACTGGGAATGACATGCACAGTACAAAGTTGTGTGAATCATACAGAAGGAAGCAGCACATCTGTCACAGATACACATCTGTGAGCACTTCGCTGCATCCAGCGGCACCGTGGATGCAGCGTAATAATATCACGTAATAATATCTTGTGCACACGCCTTATAATTCGTTCCCACGCTTATTATTTTATATTCACCTCGCCCAGTAATACGTTATTAGTCGTAATGTTACAACAAAATCGGCTGTAATACGTTATTAGCCGTAATGTTACAACATAAAATCGGTTGGAGGTTAAACACAACCAAAGGTCACACATAAGGCCACTGGATTATAAGGCCACTGTTGATTTTTGAGAAAATGTAATGATTTTAGATGTGCCTTATAGTCTGAAAAATACGGTAGGTTGTCTACATCTATAAAGCTCAAAATGCTCAGTTCCACCGTGTGATGTGATGTGTTAACACTACCTTTTACCTTTTGTTTAGCAGAGATTGAACATTTCAGTTTAGAAACACGATGGAGCACTTTCTGTATTACCACATAACATCACTAGGTGGATCAGAGTGTTTTCAGTTTGAAAGAAGAGCTCAAACTGCAAACCTAAATATGCAGGGCTTGTTATACATGTGTAAATTAAACAAAACACTACTCTGGATATGTATGTGATGAGGAAACAACATAACATAGATTAGAAAATAGCGTAATATGGGCCCTTTAAAGTCCGTAATATTGAATGGGAAAATTAAACATTGTTGACACAGTGAAGTGACAAGAAAAGTCAAAATGTTAGTATGTGTGTTCTGGAGAAGGATTTGAACTTACCTAAAGAGTGGGGAACAGATTTTAAAGTAAGGGAGCAATTACAGAGAGAAATCCCAGTGAGAGTTTGACCTCAGGAGGGCTGTGCTGCAGACACAAGGTCACACGCTACAAGTCTGGGACATCCACCAGCTACAACTGTAAAGATTAGAGGAAGGTGCACTGTTAAACTGGACAGAAAAACGGGGCTATTGGAGGTGTATTTGTCTGAGAAGAATGTCGTTTTTTTTAGTTTGAGTTTTGCGATGATCATCCAAGCAAAATCAGAATGTCCTTTTATAATTTATACCTCATGTTCAAGGCCAGAGCATACAGTATTTTATTTTGCCAGTTTGCTCACAGGTCTGGGAAGGTTTTAAGCCAGATGCCCTATCTGACATAACAATCAGCATCATAACTGTGGTTCAAGTGTCATGACAGAACCCGACGTCTGAACTAGAGACTCTCTGGTTGGTGCAAAGACTTAACCCATTGTTCCACTGTCACTTTAAACATAATGCGTAATTTTACCATTAATCTCGTATCTACGTGTATCAACATTCAGTATTGTATAATGTCATTGTGATTCAAATTATCTTCCTATAAAGTTAAATCTACCTCAGCAAAGACTGAACTGGTGACTGTAAACCACTGTATACATTGAAAAGTAAAACAAAAGAAAAAAAAATAACCCTGTTTCACTGCCACAAACACACAATACATAACTTGGTGATTTATATGGATCTAAAATATTGATTGTGTGTTTACATTATGTACAGTATTTCACATTAACCTCTCTTACACTTGCCATCTCACCATCACGCTGCCGTTGTGTTTTGTTTCTGCATAATTTAAAGGCTGTTTGCACTAACCCAGCCCGCTGCCATATGAAGACTTGAGCCTCAAACATTCACAGATGGCCCCCGTGAAGTCATCACATGTTTTCAAGCGTCCAAATGTGCCTCCGGAGACGGCCCAGTGTAACATGCACTATTCACCACGATTATCCCATCACTTAGCATGTCATCTGCACCTACATTATTCAGCTGTATTTCTCTTAACATGCTGGGCCCGTGCGTGTTACAGTAAACCATGAATCATTCACTATAATAAATTAATCAGATACTTCTATTTTGAGCTGTTAATGCCGGGTTACTGGGAGATGATTCCATTTGTTTTTTAGCGTGTATTCTCACAGGACATTCAGCTAAAATTGCATTGACTCAAATACTTGGAATGTAACGATTTCATTTGGTGCGTTGATTGAGTAAATCAGTTCTTGCGTTAAGCTGGTTCCGTCTGGAGAATCCCAAATGTGAAAGTGTTACAGAGGGCGTTCATTCAGAGAGGGGAGCATCCCATGTGGATCAAAGTAATTGCATTTCATGGACTGGAGATGCCAAAGAGCTTACATCCAATACAAGCATACGGCCGTAAATCTTATAATAACTTCAAGGTCTGTGTGTGGAAATCAATTATCACACTTGGAGCTGGAGCTTGTGGAGGGGAATGGAGTCTGGATTTAAGGCCTTTCACTGGAGATAAGTTGAACATATAATAAGACTTAGGATACTCTGGTACAAGATATTGATATAGGGGAATGAGGTAAAATAATTACAGTGAGATTATATTTTGATGGAACTCATTTTAAATATAATAATAATATATTAGATATGAACAGCCCAATATATACATACTGTAGCTCTATCTTGTTTTGTCCTGCATGCAAATGGAAAAGTGGCTGAATTTCTATGTATGTATGTATGTATTTATGTATATATGTATTAATTTATTCATATTTTACCTACATTTTCTTTCTTTATAGACATAAATAAAAAATTGATGCACAGGGGAAGTTGCTTTGAAGTAGCAGATGCTAAAATAATAACAAGAAGCAAAAAAATAAATGGTAATACCGTTCACCTATCTCCCTATTAAGTCAAATAAAAATAGCTAAAGTGAGACACCAGTAAACCGATTTACACATGTACATGTAGAATAAAGAGTAAAGATACAAGATAAAAGTGGTTTTGGGGTCATGAGATACAGGCGAGAACTTGGTGCTCTGGTTTCCCTCACAAAGCACAAGTGTAATGGGCACTAAAATTGTAAGAGTTAAAAGTGGATTTCTTCCTCCTGACCTAGAGGAGTCATTTAATCTCATCATGGCTGCACCTTATTGGCCTCCCATTGAGTCACTGGAGACCTGGGCTAATACTCCAAAGTGCTTACACATCATGGCTGAAACAATGCCAGTGATTGCATCCACAGTACAGTGTATGTGAAATCTACTGCAGTCACATCAAAGCCTGACCCCTCATCCTTTGCACCTGCACGTTCTAGTTCAGTGGAATGGGATTTGGTGTTTAAAAGTGCACCGTGTAAAGAAACTTTGTGTTTTCTTCTAATAGAACAAATTTGTAAAAAGCTAAATAGCTTATTTACCTGACATGTTTCAGCGATAGCGTTTGTGCTTTTGTCAGAGGTGTCAGCTGACTCCTGTGACGTGCCTCTTATCAGCTGCTGTTCCCAGGCCTGGTCCCAGCCTCTTGTGTAACTATTGAAATGAGGGGACATTTACCTTGGCTCACACATGGGGCATGGGTGGTCGATCTGATAGAAACGCCAGATTGTCAAACTGACCAAGTCTGGGAACAACAGCTGATAAGAGGCACGTCACAGCAGTCACAGGGCAGAAGTGCTATTGCAAAAGCATGTTAGGGGAGTAAGCTATTTAGCTTTTCAAAAAACTCTTATTAAAAGAAAACACAAAGTTTCTACATAACAAGAGGACAAAATGAATTTTGTAAAGGTGTACTGTGTAACTACCACCTGCTTGTCTCCATGGAGATGTAATGGACTTAATAGATGGATAGATTCTTTCATTCATTCATTTCCTTAAATATTCTACAGTATGGAACAAAATTTGGACATCACAGTGGAGACAAGTCAGATCTATGGAGAATCAAGCCTGCAAATAGTAAGAATTCATGTTTTTGAAGGTATTTTTGAGCTACAAAACACCTGTGATTGAATACATGCAAGGCAGATAAGTTAAATGCCATATTGAGGAACATAATCTCCATGGAAACAAGCAAGTAGTCGACCCTCTGCCTTAGAAGTTAATGCACCTATAAAGATGTATCATACAGCTAATCTGGTCTCATCCAAAACCTTTTTGGGCATCTGAGTGTGCGATGCAATTGTTTCACTTTTAGTTGCTCATTTGTGCATTTGCACCTCCACAAGAATTTTGGTGTGTGTTTTCTGTTCTTTTTTGATTCTCATCCAAAACTGTAACATTTCAGTGAATCAGGTTCCAAATGGATAAAAGTCTGTTTAATTAGATCCAAACTGTGTGATTTGGGTCATTTATAGAGATAACTAAAAGGAGAAGCATATCAGTGATACTATTTAATCTATTATGTTTTATCTTATTATTATCTTCATCATAAAGTTTGAGTGCCATAGCTAATGTAAAGAGTAAATTCAGTGTTTTTATTTATTTATTTTTGACAATGACAATACAAAATGAATGTAACCACACCGGATCGTAGCCAAAAGTTAATTTCCATCCATTTGCCCAAAAGAATAAACAATAAAAATATTACACTCTACTCATTGCACAATCCCCATTATTCACAGTCAATTTGGCCTCACATTCAAGACACTAAGATAATTAAAAATGCCAGCTAAGATACAGCAGTGTGATTCCCAGTGGATAACGTGAACTTTATGTAAGAAAACAAGCGTGAATTTTTACACCGAACCAGAAGAAGGCGAGGACAGCTGTGGCTCATTATGCTTGTTTATGAGCCTGTGGAGGGATTTACACTGGCACCATCTCCTATTGTACTCCTCCATCGATGCCAATAACTTCACCGGTGATTGTATCGTGAAAAGTTCATCCGCCTCGAGTTTTCTAACAAACTTTTCTTCACCTGGCACGGACAGCGGACACCCCCCCGCCCCCGTCACGTGTCCATTTTAGGCGACAAAGCAGGACGCGTAGCTACAAAACCATCTGCGCTACATTAAGGAATCGCAGAGGCTGTCGGCGCTTGACAAAACTGGCGGCATTGACACCCGTCCCGTGCTGGTGCCGGGCTCTGGGTCGTTGGAAATGAAGAGTGATGGCCTGTCATTTGGACTCAGGGCGCGTGCATTTCGCTGGGACCAGGGGGTTGGGGAATAAGGGAGAAAACAGGCTCATCTCTGGAGTGGAGCGGGATGACAGCTCACCACATGCCTGATAATAGCTTAGGGAATAAACAGAGGGCTGCTGGTAATGACTCTGTGCCGGAGAGAGCCCCATTCAGTGTATTTTTTGGAAATGCTATGCGAGATGTATGGGAGATTTTATACAAAGGTAGAAAGTTTGTGCACAATTTAAAGCATGCCCCCCACTGTGCATACCAAAGACATACCAAAATAGACTTTAATAGTGATGTGATGTTTGTGAACTTTATGGGGATATGCTCGGAAGTTTGCTTTTACTCATATATCTGATCTAATTGAAAGAACAAAATCTTTTTCTTTTACTTTTTGTGTATTTTTATACTGATTAACTCTTCACCAACACAACCATCAGCACAGAAACAGAGTAGACAACATGAGTGACAGCTTTTTTGCACTAAAAACAGACATCATAATAGTTTTTAATAATTATCATTGCAGTAAAATGTTTTATTTAGATCCTGCATCATTTAAATGGGTAAACACACTCTCATTCTCAGTTTGAACCATTCCTTAGCCTTGGTCATTTCTCTACGTGATTAGATTGTTGTTAAAATCAGTTCTCACAATGGCATCTGTCATATAAATAAATATTAAATGAGTCTTTTGAGCGGCTCTTTGAAATAAATGGATCCGCAAGATTTGGATCCCATGAAAGAGCCTAAAATCCCGTCACTGGACTTTAATGAGTTGTGTAATCAATAGAAATGTCCATTTATCAATTTACTTATGACACTGCTGTACGTTCACTTGTTATACAGTGTCACAATCTCCACCAAATTCTCAAGCCATAACTGAGCCCTCGGGAAAAGTGCATAATCCCACAATCCACCGTCTAATAACACACACAATAAAAGTAATAAGAACATGAATAATAAGAACTAACCAGAAGCTTTTCTAAGATTCAGTAATAACACGTGGATACAGGGAATACTGTGCCCATATAAGTTTAATAATCACTATAATCAATGGGTCTAAATGTATTCTGTGCTTTATGGCTTGTCAAGATATACTTTGCAGTGACGTTATAATGGGGGTGTTCTAAATGCATCCCTATTGGCAGAAAGTTCAGCGGTTACCATGGTGACACAATGAGCACATCAGCAAAAATGCATATAAGATTAGTCTGAAAACTTAAGAAAAAAAGTACAAAACGGATATAAACACATTTTCAGGAGACTATGATCAATACAACAAAAAACTGTTCTCTAATTCTAGCTTTTGATTTTCTGTGTGACAGACTTGCATGAATCAGCTCACTTGTTGTAGTTCCAACCAAATCAGCTCTTTCTGGTCAGAATGTGTTACAAAAAAAGATAAGATTAAGTCTAACTTGAGTAATAAAACAGAATCTAACAGAGTAGTACTCATAGTAGTACTTTTAGTTAGCTTCACACGCCCAAAGAACATTGATGACGTCCGCTGCAATGTACCAATAGACGCCAATCTGTCTCCTGGGGTCTTGTCCAACAACACAATAAGAGAAGGGACTGGAAATAAATGCTTCCAGTTAGTATACTTGACAATGTGTTACGGTCCCAGGCCTTCAGTTTGTATTTTTGTGTGTTTTGCTGCCATATTGTTCCTGCTGCCCGAGCCCTGGTCCCTGATTGGTGGAGCACCTCTTCACCTGGCCCCGCCTCCAGCCTCCTCCCCCTTATTTAAAAAGATCACAGCTCCTGTTCAGTCTGCCAATGTGTCTCCTGTGTGTGTTTCTGTCACTTTGTGTGTTAGTCTGTGACTTCTGTGTGTTGAGACACTCGGTTTTGGTTTAGTTCGTTCTGTTTTGTGCCTTTTGATTTGGTCACTCGATTCTGTTTGTGGGTTTGTGGTTTTCTTTGGGACATTTGTAGTTTTGGTTTATTCCTGTGTCCCTTAGTTTCACTCATTTTGTGAACTCACGTGACCCGTTTTAGCACAAAACTTGTTTAAACCTGTTGTGTTGTTTCTTAACTTCGTTTAGTTATGTACATATTTTACTACGTTTTGTTAAGTTAACCCTTTTGCACACCTGTTAATTAAACCTTCCTTATTTATTCCATTTTCCACCTTGGTGTTTTTTGTTACTTCCCTCACCCTAGCCGAGCTGGGTCATAACAGAATCCAGGCATGGAGATTCTGATGTACGTCTGTCCCCACCCTTCACCCCGTTTCACCCTATTACAAGTCTTAGTAGAGGACTGGGCGTGAGCGCTCTGTTCCCTTGCCCATTAGTCCTCTGTGCTCTTCACTTGACCTTTGTGCACTTCCACATCCCACAGACTTATAGAACAAACAGAAGTAGTGTTCAGTAACAGTGGGAGTTTTCCAAATGAGGCCATTGTTTTAGCACAGTATTACAGATCTGTCAGCCGCTGAATAATTGCCAAACATGTAATTACAACGCACACAGAAGCGCCTGGGGAAGCATTGTGTTCAAATTAATTCCTGGAGATGCCCTCTGCTTGACATTTCTGTAAGGAGCCATGGAACCCCATCAAGTACACCCCCCAGAGGGACTACACCAGCCCAAAGCTACAATCCTGCTATTTTTTCTTTCCTTTTCTCATACATGATTTTTTTTACCCTTCTACCTGTATCAGCAGTGGCCTCCCAAGGTGTCCTTCTCCCTGTTTACCAAGACACGTGGCCCCGCCATGATTAATCACTGCTGAGACACAATAGTTCAGTAGTTAAAACAACAGCGGCTCACGGCTCCTTCACCTCCACCAAGGTTAATTAGCGTCAGTCGCTCACTCTTAATTACACTGCCAGTAAAAGCACGGCAGATAAGAGGAATCATAAAGATCTGTGAAGCATAGACAGCAGCAGAAACAGTGGAGCGAGGAGCAGTGACGAAGGGAGAGGCAAGGATGAGGGTCAGGGCTGTACGAAACTGTAAAATAGCGACGTTTTAAATGTATATCTGCTCAGTGTGTGAAATATTAGTTATTGGTTATTTGTTTTTTCACCTTTTACCAATCACCAGAGTCACAATGCTCCATTTGACCATCATATTCACATACATTATAACTATGGGCTACTGTGGCATGCTGCACATAATTTGAAACCTAAATTCTCACAAAAAATATTACTTTTATCTAGTTTTATTCATGATTAATTAGATTTTTTTTTTTTCATTTGACAACATGCTTTTTCAGTACCAAATGGAATATAACTCCAGCTGTTATTATGTCGTCTTATTTTGTGTTATTAGCAGAGAGATTGTGGGATTGTAAGATTATTCTCCAGCGATGGTCATGGATGCTTGAGAATCCGGTGGAGACTGCCACTGGATAAAAACTGAAAGCATGGTCAGCCTCAGGGACATAGGGTCCAACAGCATTAAATTATAAAGCAGGAGAGGTGGGGATTGGTTATTAAGGATATACAGTAAGTCCAGTTTTTTTCAATATCATTTTTGTACTGAAATATCTGCTCAAAATAGCTGTTAAGCATTAATCCAGCATGTGAAATTGTCATATATATCTACACTACAATATACAGAAAAAGATGGAGGAAGATGAAGAAAAAAAAAAAAAACAGTATTTTTCATCACACTGAAAACCACGGTTATCCCTAAATTATAGTTCTATTTAAGTTATTCAATCTTCCCTTCACAATTATGCAGAAATATAGGACAGAAATGAGTGTGTAGGAAATGTCGACATTTCCGAGAGATCCAGGTCAATGGTTGTATTTCACAGAACCTCATTATTGCTAATAGGGCATTAATAAGTGCCACGAGGAGAGGCAGATTCTACATTGTAATGCGTCTCCGATTAAAAGCGCCCCCTCCTGCTACCTGCTTTACCATTCTGCATTAGATGTGACTCTTGGCATCTGCTCATGCTATAAATAATCCATGCCTTTCCCGCAATGTGAATATGAGATTGTCATATCACTTCCTCTTCCCATAACAATTAGTCAAACGGCAGCTCTCGGTACAGCTCCTGCCCCCCCCACTAGACCCAGAGAGCAGCGCTGTACGGGGAAATTGCCCTTTGAGAGATGGCTATACCCTCTTGATACAATATTTGTCCGAGGAGAACGATAAAATCTGATTCTGTAATAGACTTTTTTTTTTTTTCGCGTTATGGAGAAAGCCTGTCGCGTACTGTAGATTGATGTTATTCCGGGCTAAAGGATACATGTGCAGCGGCGTCACTAGACAGGAAAAACACCAATGAATCAAAAAGTGTGACTCAATACTAGCTCTCTTTGATGGAGGGAGTGCAATAGTCTGCCCCAAATGCTTGTTCCAACAGTCCATTTGGTCCATGGCATTTATGTCTAAGCACTGAATTATGAAATCTTTACACCCGCACCCTCACACCCTCTCTGCAGTGTGAAGACTGTACTGCCTATTGGTAATGGCTTCATATTAAAGGGGACGTATTATGGAAATGTGTTTTTTATGAGGTTTTAACCATGTTATGATGGTCTTTCCTCATTGTTACGTCTCTCAAAGTGATATTTGGATTAATTCATGTATATTTCAGTAATCCTGCATCGTCCTGCATTGGGGAATTGAGGGCTCAGAAAATTTCAGATTTCAGATATTCCCTGTCTCTGCCCTCTGCTCTGTACTTACTAAAAAAACTGTTAACTAGGGTCAGGTCAGGTAGGCTTAAAGGTTCTATATTAGACAAATTCATTCTTATGAGCTTTAGGCCATGTTATAATGCTGTTACCTCCTTAAAAACATACCTGCTGTTGTGTTGTATTTTCATTATCACCCTTACCCTGGTTTATTAGTCGTCAACATATCCAAAGCTCAAAATGTGAGGTAGTTTTAAATTTTTACCTTTTGTTTTTTAGAGACTGTAAATTGCAGCGTTAAAGTTATCCAAATAGTTCTGATGAAGGTTTGGAAAGTTTAAAAACACAGTGGAGCACTTCCTGTATTACCACATGAAGTCTCAAGGGAGGAAAAGAGTGTTTTCTGTTTGAGAAAAGAACTTGTGTGTTAAACATGTGTGAATGCAATGAAAAACAAAACTCCTGGTGTGTTTTTTTTGATGAGGAAACAGCATTATAATCAGATCAAATAATGTAATATGGGCTTTTTAAGAAGGTCACATAGACTATTTCAACTATAGAAACACATAAAGGAAGGTTTGGGACCAGGACCTGGCTGTTTCAAACAAAATGTAAAACAATGATTTAGGTATTAGATTAATACCAAATAATACTTCTTAAACATAAAAGAATAGATTTGTACTTTATTGTTGTGTAATATTGAGTTTCTGCTGTATATATGATATTACAGGAACACAAAGCTCAAATAAAACTCTTCAAACTGATCATTTTACATCTGTTAAATTCCTCCTGTCTATCTGTTGAGCGCCATTTTGAACATTTCACAAAAGGTACAGTATGATCTTTGTTTTGAATTGTTCATCGCTATGGCAACGGCGCTAATTTTGCATCACTTTGAAAACCATGGATATGCTAATTTCACATTATTGTTTTGTCTTTGTTTAGTGTTTTGCTCATGATAGGTAGGTTCAGTCTATAGTGTGGAACATTTTAGAGCAATAACATTTCCATTTCCAGGTAGCGGAGCCTGTACTAGTAATGTTACAAAGTGCACCTTTAAATATACAATAATGGACGTGTATTATGCTTCTCTCTTACCACCTTCATCACCTTTCTAAAATGAATACATAGCTCCAGATAGACACACACAGTGAACATATCACATAGTTTCTTTTCACTGCTCTAGATACAAAATAATGGAGATGCTATAGGCTAATGGGAATGACTCACTGTGTTGAAATAGGACGCACACATAGCCAGAAATCTGAGAATGAGACGACAGTGAAGGCTGCGTGTGATGTGAGGGGATGGCTAAACAAACAATGACACCACACATAATTGAGATGCTTCAAAACGTCTGGACAAATCATCTGTCAGGAAACAGATACCGAGATAGTGGAGCGAGCACAAGGGGACTGGTATGATTTCATTTGGGTCCCTTTTGTGAATGCATGGAGGTGTCCTGGCAGTCAGCAATATTCCACATAAATGAGTTTGCTCTCCCCTCCGCAAGGACCGAATCTATAAAGCTGCAACTGTGGCATTTAGAAAATCCATTTACCATAATTGAAACTATCCAGCCGAAACCACTAGTCAGTCTTTTCTCTCTCAAGAGCCCGAGCATCTCCCCTTTCTCCCAATGTGGTTGATAGCAAGTACACATTGATGTGGTTGATAAGAGAGGACGCCTTTCCTATAATGTCAGCAGATTATTGGATACTTGATAACGCACAAAACAACAATGTGAATAGCATCAGTCACTCAGCGCTGCACTGCACAGCTCTATTGTAGAGTTGTGATGTTGGCTCTGAAGCTCCGTGGCCAGTGCACCACAATGCTTTACTTCACTGAATACATACATACTTGTACTTTCAAAGTGTTGCTAGAATATGTGAGTGAATATTTTATATATAAATGTGTTTCACCAGTTTAACTTTTTTGTATAAATTTGTACTAGTTAGTTAAAAAATAAAAATGACAGCTTTAATGATGATCATGTTACATCAGGTTGAGGTGAATTTATTGAACCTTTTCATAAGAATAGCTTCTAAACTGAAGGAACTAAACTATTCCTATAAAGCTTCATTTTACTATGCTCATAGATCTGACATTACAAGAGCATCGTCTGGTGTGGAGAATGCTAAATGTTTCGTCATATTTCTCAGTTGATCCGAGCAGAGCATGTCTGCACATGTAAAATGGTCGTTTCATTCACAGTAGATGGAACGTGCCCGGGCACATGGGTCTCCAGTGTCCAGTTGTAATCACACAGCTCCTCCTCACTCTCTATGCAAAGAGACCAGTGTGGATAAGGACTGAAACATGTCTGCGGCTTTTTCATCTGTATTAGTTGTGTTTGCTCAAGCACAGCTCCCAAAACAAATCAGCTATGAGTGCTCACTCTGCAACAAGGAATATGGAAAAGAGCCACTCCCAACGCAAGTGCAGAAAAGCTACTTTTTGCCTGCTTTGGCAATGATAATAGCACAGGAGCTGGGAGGAATACAGCCTCTTTTTTATCTTTACATATCACCTTGAAAGTTGGCCTATTTTAATTAAATATTAGATATAAACATATTACATATGATATGACATATTACAACTAAATATTCACATGGACCTTTTCTGATAATGCAATAATAATTATATTAGACATGCGAATTTCTTTGTCATGCCCACACGATGTGCAAAGTGCTCAAGATTTGAAAGAAACTATAAAGTAACATTTATTCAAGATACTCGTGCGGAGCTTGGTTAAATCCACCACTTTGTGTTCAACTAGCAGTTTCCAAGCAACACAGGAGACAGAGAGTCAGGAACACAAACTTCTTCATCACAAGTTAAACTGGCTCACACTGAACAAATGTCAGCAGCGTTCTGCTGTAATCCAACCATAATGAAGCCCTGTCACTCCTGCTTTTACAGCATAGTATTAAAACACAGGAGGCAGAGACCAGCAAGCACCGCCTCACAGCAACAGGGTCCAGGGTTAGATCCTCTGACCCTCTGGACATTGTGTGGATAATCTACCCCAAATTAAGGAGGGTTGTTCCAGCTTCACTGATTTACCCCACCAAAAACATGACTATAATGATGCATCTCCACCTGAGGGAGTCCTGACAATTGGTGTTGAATGGGGATCCCACTGTATGGCTCTGCACTCCTGTTCCTGTTGTTTCCCAGCACAACCCAAGATCGGGTCAAATTAATTGAAGAGGTGTAGACATTTTCACACAGGGACAATAAATTGTACCACAACATTACCAATTCAACAACTATAATATCGCGGAAGTGGTATAAGAAGTGTCAATTTATATAAAATGCAGTCATATCAATTTACTATCAGTAAGATGATTTAAAAAACAAAAACAAACAAAAAACCATAATACAATACAAACATAATGCAATTTCAAGTTCCTCTCCTTTCTTGTTGTTGCGAGTGAACACAAGGGCTGAGAGCCGGAGGCCTGTTCCATGAGCTGTAATGGAGAGAGCAGAACATGACTTTTAGAGCACAGGGAGCAGGTGAGATAAAGCTGCTCATAACAAGGAGGAGAAATCACTAAAGATCAGCTGCAACTGCAAATGCAAAGGCTCAGGGAGTGGAGTGTTCACCCACTAACCCAAAGGTTTGTGGTTCTGTTGTCCAACCTATGCAAGACACAGGAGGACATGTGTGAGTAGTCGGTCATAGAAAGGACATGGTGCAGTTTGGCAGCCGCTCTTCTACCAATCAGATAGTTTAATTGAATAATACTTCCTTTACTGAACACAGAGTAGATGGAAAAGTGATGCCATAGACCAAGTTGTGGGGCTCCTTGTTTAAATGTCCATATTTCACTAGGGAGGCTGCTCATTTCACCACAATTAATCTGGGTGCATATGATCGTACACACACACTGACCCTAGCACAACATGGAGCATAAATATAATATCCAGATCAAATGGACAGAAAGTACCTGAGTGGATTCATGGTGCAGCCTTTCTGTGGTGTTTAATTGGATTATTAAATGCTGCTCTTCCTCTGACAGGAAAAGTACATGACAGTGTAGGTGTAATCGCCCCTCCAAGCCCCTCGTGGGTTAAGCGCTTAATGTGCCAAATCAAACATAAGCTGACAGCCTTCTCTTACTAATTGGCCCAAAGAGAAATAATCACTTATTCAACCTCATGTTAATCACAAAAGAACTTTCTTCAGCCCGATAATTCACGGTGTCATATTTCGTTACCTTTGCCAAAAAGGTTAAGCCATTATTCAGGCCTGTCCAATGGAAAGAAAAATATTAACTAGAAAAGACTTTAGACTGGTCTAATATGGCTGCAGGCTCCTCACATAAAGCACATGGGAGTCACAGGTTGTCATGGTGAAACACATGAAAAAATGTCACTGAAATCATTTTGTTATTTAAATAAAAGTATAGATACTGAAGCAAGAATTTACTCAAGTAAAAGTATAACATGAAAAAAATCTATTTCAATAAAAGTATTATAGTATCTTTATAAAAATATACTTAAACAGTAAAAAGT
>KN507889.1:17034-27524 GCA_000787155.1 Scartelaos histophorus | reverse complement strand
TTTATATTTTTGTTGAGTGTACTTGGCTGATATACAAGGTTATTCAAACCTGGCGTGTGGATCTGAGCGCTGTGCAAGGCGGGTATCTCTCTGATGAGGCGGAGCTGCATGTCTGGAGGCATGGTCATGGACAGACCCTGAGGGTAAATCAGGTCAGAGCTCAGCCCCTCTGGCTCCAACCACACCTGGTGACTCCTCCCCGGGAACCGCAGCACACGGGACTCAATTGAAGGGCAGTATCTGTGTCAGTACATTCATTTTCTTTCAGGCTTTTGACAATAATAAGTTAAAGGTGCACTATGTAACATTTTCTGATGGGGGATATACAACCTGGTCTACTGGTCTCGATGAAGATGTCTGGAAAACATATCCATCTTGAATTTATTTTATTTATTGTACTTTTTTTTTATTACTGTGAAATAGAGATCGGCCAATATGTTTTTTTTCATGCCCGGTGATTGTCAAGGTATTTAGATTCTTTACACCAAATTATGTCATTTAAATTTATGACAAACTCATCTACAGTTCCTTTTACCACAAATATTCATGAGAGTACTATAGTCATGTTTTGAGCTGTTATCTATTTGCATGTATTTATTCAAATAAAGATGTGTTTATTATTTCATTAGCAAGTCAGCCAAAATTTAAAAAGATCTGATAGCTAATTCGCTATAAAGTGAAAATATCAGCACAGTATAACAGTAATATATCTTTATTTTTCTACTGTGAAATATTTTAGACAAAGCAACATAGTTACATAGTGCACCTTTAAAATATTAACATATGTACCTGGGGCCTTTTGTGTCTTGCTGTATATGGCAATTAAGATGAAGACTGTCGTGCACCACTTGCTCAACACCAGGAGTAGTGTAGGTCAGGTAACATGGCAGCTGCTCTTCTGGCTGTAAGGTTTATTTGGGAATCAAATAGTTTAAAAATAATCTTTATTTTTGATAAATTGTTGTGCTTAATGTGGCTTACTTTGCAGTGGGTTTGCGGATTGAGAAAACTGAAAGGCGTTGGTTGACTGTCAGGGGGATGATATGTGGCCTGGGAAAAATCCACTGAATCCTTAATAATCCTTGGAGGTGTGCCCGTCCGGAGTCTGCCCATTTTTAGCCCCAGAATCTCCTTCAGTGTGTGGGACAGCCTAGATGCCGAAGGAGCATCTCCAATTCGCCCCCCAGGAGAAGTGGTAAGGCCCACAAACAGGGATCCAGACAGAAAAGTGCCAGTAGTGAGAATGATTGAGCTGGCAGAGATAGGATGCATTCCATTTACTGAAAAATGTCAGACTCATAGTTAAAAGGTCACTATTCAAGAAAATGCAAACATAAATGGAAACTAAATCTGTACCTAATCGTATGCCAGTGACTTTGTGTTGACCAGGCCCTTCTGTGCTTGCTTCTGTCACCAGCAGCTCATCCACTGCACTCTCTAAAAGTGTTAGTTTGGGTGTGTTCAACAACTCGGTCTGAAAATATAATTAAAACAAGACAAATGCATAGTAACATAATACACTGGTTTGAGTGCACAGGGGCTGAAGCTGTTACCTGAATAAATTCCCTGTAACGCTGTCTGTCTAGTTGGGCCCTTGGACCCCACACTGCTGGACCTTTCCTCTGGTTCAAGATAGAAAAATGAATCCCAGCCCAGTCTCCAGCTCTTCCACACAAGCCGTCTAAAGCATCAACCTCCTTCACAAGATGGCCCTTACCTACTCCTCCCAGAGATGGATTACAAGACAGGGCTCCTACATTGGCATTAAAAATACAATTTGCACCATAATAATACAAAAATAAACAGTTGGATATGTGACACCTGTATCTCACCAATGGTTGATATCGTTTGTGTGACCAGCAGTGTTTCAGCACCCAGCCTGGCAGCTGCAGCTGCAGCTTCTGTGCCTGCATGGCCTCCTCCCACCACAATAACATCATAGTACTGTGTGGCCAGGTGACTGGAGTGTCGGCAAACCAGGGAGGCACATCTCGGGGCGGCAAGTTTCTTCATGAACATGTGGCATGTAACTGCCAAAAATAAGACAGAAGTAGTACATTGTTATTAGGAGCTTGTGAATATTGAAAATACACTTATAAATTAAATATACTTATTCACGCTGACTTAAACCTTGAAATGTTGTAAACTTACATTTGATCCAGTCCTACAGACTCACACGCAAACTTGTTTGGAACCAAGTAAACAATATTTTAGACAATCTACACTACAGGTTTATAGGGCGGATAAACGACAATTAAAGTCAGCCAATTTACACAATACAGACACAATGCCATTTGTCTATTAAGACCGGTTGATGTTCAGACACTTACTTGTTCAGAATAAAATTAGGTCTGCCTTTAAAACGCTGGCTGTGACGCGGATGTGCTACATGGAGGTTGCCATATTGACCTCAGATTACAGCCGTAATGACTACATTATAAGTGCATCAGAATATTGAATACTTTTTATTATTTTTATTTTATGGCATGTACATGAACAACATATGATATAAATATATTCTAACAAGTGAAGCTTGTTTTACAATTATTTTGTCCCGATACAAATGCAATTGATTGAGCTTAGTATGCCACGTGTACTGGCCGACCGCATCAAGTTACTGCATTTTGATAATTCGTATAATACGTAAATGTCAATGTAACTTTACACAGTGTAATTGTGTCACGGTGATTTTTGAGTGCATGGGGACGATGGGGGCATTGAGGAGTGGGTCAAAGGCGGACGTGAACGCCCCCTCCCCCTTCTGCCTTGTGCCGGTTGGCAGTGTGCAACGCGCGGATAGAGTCAAGCAAACCTACCGAGAGGTGGTGTTGACCGACCGCAGCGGGTTTTCTACAAGAAACCTTAAAGCTAAAACTTTGTAAGTTAACAAACAGCAACTATAGGAAGTTAGTTTTTAAAAGAGCAACCACGGACATCAGAGTCAAGGCAACAAGACAGGCCGAGGAAAGTAAATCCATGAGATCTAGCGCCTGGAGCGAGAGTAAGGATCAAAGCTAATGCTAATACGGATAAGCTAGCTGAAGCTACTGCTAAATAATATACTGAAACTTGCATTTTTGCATGAATTTGATTAGCCCTTGTCTGACAGAACAATAACCGAAATAGGCTTTTGAGTCCCTTAATCAAGGCAAGTGTTTATTGGTTTACACAAGTCTCTGGGTTTTGCTTTTGCAGTTTAGGCCACAGGCGACCCATATTGAGGTTGCAGCATTAGCTTTAGCATCAATGTTAGTGGGTTGACGCCGGCTCAGTTGTAAGTCCCTATCAAACTCTGCGAGAACCTACAAAAACTTCTTATCGGTGATAAGTTGGTGTTGATTAGGTTAGTTTAAAGTTGTTGCTTTCTAAGCATCAATGCTAAAACAACAACAGACTCCTGGTTCAGGCGGGAGAAAGACGTCAAACGGAACCACAAATCCGGCTGGGATGTCTACCCCTGTCAGCGGCGGGAACAGTGGCAACAGGACGCCTGCAGGGAGGTAAGCAACTCTGGATTCCTCTCGTAAGACAGTCCGGGGATTGTCAGGTAACCGGAGGCCTACCGGTTAGACGCTTTGCGCTCAGTAGGCGTGGTTGTTAAAATGTCTTTACTCTGAGCCAATGAGGTTGAATTTATTTGATTGACAATGAAAAAGGACCAATAACCAAGAGATACTGGGTCGATAACAAATACAAGAGGTAGACTCGTGTAGCAAATGCTAAAGTACCGAGAGCGTAAATAAACGGCATTTGAAGTTAATTCTTCTATTGGTGTTGAGGAAACATGATTATGGCAAACAAAAACAGAAGCAGTCCACCTCTACATCGTAGGTAAGATCTGACTTTTATGCGAGATCTTTGTTTGCATAACACACTGTCCCGTTTGGTCTTTATCTAAGACGGGCCGTGTTTACCAAGCTGTTGTGAGTCCGCTCGTGCTTTGTTTTGAAACGATAGACCAAGACGAGGATCTGTCCACAGCCAATAAACCAATAACGACAACATGATACATTTAATACAGTGTGTTGCTCGATGCCCATCATATCTGTTCAGATTTGAGTTGTTTTACGTTTGTTTACGTTTTTGCTGAACACGTGTGTTCCCAGTGAAGTAACTTTGAATTTTTATTTGTGAAATATGAGTTTCACATAAGTTGACGTAAACAAAACTTTTAAATAAATAGATATAAAATACTGGTTTGTTGGGCTGTAAAACAAGTTGTACTTCTATTTCAAAGCTGACAAACACGTTTACTCTGTCTCCTACAGGAACAGAAATTCAGCAAAACCCTCCTTTCAGTCGTCTTCTGTAAGTACATAATTTAACTATAATAATTTGTATCATAATAGTGATACATTTTCATAGCACTGCATTATCTTAATGTTTGTGACCTTTTCTTTCTAATAAATAGGCATTTGAGGGTGTTTACAATAATGCCAGAATGCTTCATTTTCTCACGGCTGTTGTGGTGAGTGTGAAAAGATTTTATCCAAAGCAAACATATTTCTAAATTCATTTTTCATTGTAATTCTTGATCTGTTTCACAGGGCTCCACTTGTGACATTAGGGTCAAGAATGGCAGTGTGTTTGAAGGCATTTTCAAAACCCTTAGTTCTCGAGTAGGTAACACTTTTGATAACATGCTATTGTTATGTCTGTTTGCCTTAGGCAGATTTTCACTGAATTAATTTACAGTACTTTAAATGTGTTATATTCTACTTGTCTTCAGTGTGAGCTAGCTGTGGATGCTGTACATAAACGCTCAGAAGACGAAGGTTCCACATCGGCTCCTCCTCGAAGAGAAGACATCACTGACACAATGATCTTCAGCCCTCAAGACCTGGTTACGATGATTTGCAGAGATGTGGACCTCAACTACGCTACACGAGGTGCACAATGAAACCAGTTACCTTTTTATAATGTTGGTGATCGTGTGGTTATTTACAACTGTTGCGTTTGTGTTGCAGATACCTTCACAGATACTGCTATTAGTTCCACTCGTATCAATGGAGAGCACAAAGAAAAGGTGTTACAAAGATGGGACGCTGGGGACAATAATGGAGAGAGTTACGACCTTGAAAATGACACTGTGAGTGCACACAAAACTCTATAGTATATGTTTATCCACAGCTGGTATAAATCCTACCAAGATCTTTCATTGAATGTGTGTGGTGTTGTATTCTGGAAAATCTATTGAGAATAGGCAATAAAAAAATGCAAATAAATTAAATTGGGTTCATCATAGTTATGCATCTGAAATGAGGTCTGCTGTATTTGTTCGTAAATGTAAACATATTAACATCCAACATGCTGACACATTTAATATATTGATTTATTTTTCACTCAGTCTAATGGATGGGATGCCAACGAGATGTTTCGCTACAATGAAGTAAAGTATGGAGTCACATCAACATATGATTCCAGCCTCTCAATGTATACGTAAGTTCTAACTACATTATTCCTTTTTTCCTGTTAAAAAAAGGTTTGTCATATAATAAGTTTGTATTGGTTGTTAGTGTTCCTCTAGAAAGGGGGAACTCTGAGGTTTTTCGTCAAAGAGAAGCCCGTGCTGCTCGCCTCGCCAGTGAAATTGAGTCCAGTCCTCAGTATCGTCATCGTGTCAACCTCGAAAATGACGAAGGAAAGAGCGAGGAAGACAAGTACAGCTCTGTGGTGAGAGAGGGCAATGACCGGGAGAGGGGTCGTGAGAGCCCCCGAGAGCGTGAACGGGGGAGAGACAGTCCTGGAGCAAGTAGCAGGTATTACTTTGTTTGTATTATTATTAATTATTCCTACAACAAGTACCTGTGCCTTGACACCTGTCCAATTGCAATTTCTTCAGTTAAAAAAATGTAAATTTCATAATAATTCACCCCATACCTGTTGTATCTCATTGGTTATGGTGCATGTTTTTTGTACTTAAAGTGTTAAAATGTCAATATGGTGTGACTGTCTGCCCTTAACTGCAGATTTTTAATCTTCTTTAAAATTATTCTACAGCTTTCTTGAATAGATATTTCCCTGATAATATACCAACAAATATTATCAAAGCGTGCCAATTTTTTTAATTTTTAGAACTTGATTAATATCCTTACTCCTATGTTTTAGTAAATTAAACAATTTTAAGATTAGTCTCAGTTGCACCACATGACATTTTTTGAGGTGGTAGCCAATTCATGTACATAAAAACATTCATGTACATAAAAATGCTGAATATAAATGTTTAACATAGATTTATGCATACCTGACATTGTAAATATTTGAAAAAGTTCAATAGAAACAATGTTTAAATTTGCCTGTTAAAAATCCTTATGCCATTGACCCGTTTACCAAATAAATCTACAAAGTACTGAGACAATTCTCTGCCAAACAGGGAAGGAAAGTACATCCCATTGCACCAGCGGCAGAGGGAAATGAACCGTGATCGGGACAGAGCTGGTGGACCGCCGTCTCATCGTGGCGGTTACAGAAACACCCCTCCATCCTCTTCCTCTTCTTCTCCCAGACCCCCATTACCATCAGCCACAGGCCCTCAGCCCGGCACCTCTCCCTCAGAGAGAAGTAGCCCTCTGTCAGTCCGTGGCGGGGCCTATGCACCACACCACCCTCAGGGCAGTCCCAGCCCAGGCCCTGGCTCTGGACCTGCCAGTCCTTACACTCCTGCTTCACCTGGAGGACCTGCGCCCTCCACACCCACTGCTGCAGCCCCCTCCCCGGCCAGCCCTCCTGCCCCGCACACAAACACAGTTCCTCATTCCCACTCACTTCCTCACTCACTGTCGGACGCTGGCCGGCCCGTCAATGGTGGTAAGGGGCTAAATATGTATCAGCAGTGTCTGAGTTTAAGGATTTTAATCAGTTGTATAATACATTTATTTTATTTCTTCAGTGTCTGCTAGGACCTCTCCTAAAGCCCAAAGACCTTCACAGTCCAGTCGATCAGTTCGTACTCCAAATTCTCATTCTCAGTCCACAGGTACAGGCGTCTCTCAGTGCAGCCTCTATCTTTTTTTAATATTAATCCACTAAAGGTTCTTCTCCATTTTTGCTTTTGTAGCTTCTCGGTCTCCCAAATCAGGATCCTCACAGGACACACCTTATTTAGACACCTCGTCTGTCTCATTGCCTGCTCAAAAGACATCAGGTCCCGCTCCTCTCTTCCCTGTAGATGGTATGAAATTATTCTGAATAAAACAAGGGTTTGTTAATTATGTAAAAACTTAATCGTTGAAATGTAACAATACATTTGTCTGTGCAGTGAATGAGATCCTTTGTGCAGCTGCAAAAGAACGCTCTGCTGAGAGTCCAAGCAGTACAGATGAGAGCAAAAGTACAAAAGGTTTGCATTTAAGAAAAATTCTTTTTAGAATTGTATCGACATCTTGGTCAAACACTGTATTAACATTTTACTTGTTTATCAGCTCCATCAGTTCAACAGCGGTCGCAAATTGAAGAGCTACGGAAATTCGGCAAAGAATTTAGGGTAAGAGCTTCAACTGGTGCTTGAGAAATCTTGTCTTATTAGCCTAAATATAAGACTGCTATATACTACAGGTATTGTCTTATTCTTGACTTTTTTACCCTTTATAGCTACAAGCAAGCGGCAGCAGCTCTCCTGGTTCACCTGCCACAGCGACCCCTCCAACTGTGACCGATGTTGGCCAATCCAGCACAGCAAAATCTCAACCGGACACACCCACCGAAACCAAATCTCAGACACCTGCATCCCAACCACAACCACAAGCTTCCCCGGTCCCAGCTGAAGAACCTAAAGACACTGCTGCTGCTCCTGGTGTGACAACAACCACCGGCTCTGACAGGCAATCACCAGCCACTCCTCAGCCTGCCAGGACTCCAGGAAGTGATGAGAGCAGATCTGACACAGAGCGCGCAGATGGAGTGACTGAGTAAGTTTAATTATCATGTTACTGCACAAAATTCCACACATTGCTCTTCGTAAATCGTAAATGAAATTAATTTTCCTCTTAATATTTTAGTCAAGTAAAGAAATCCACGTTAAATCCCAACGCTAAGGAGTTCAACCCCATTAAAACACAAATGCCCATGGTAGGTATCTGTGCAAGTGAAAAAAAGCTAAAAATGATCTTGCATTCAAATACAATGACTGCATTTCAGACAAAACCAAACACTGCACCAACGCCTCCTCGGCCCACACCCCCAAGTCCTGGGTTCCTACCACACCCTGCTCCAGGACAAGGACAACTGTACAACGCACCCTACCTCTCCTATGTCTCTCAGATTCACTCTGTACCGGTATGTCCATGAAGTTTCCTCAAGACAATATACAGACCAATGACAATACACTTATTTAACCAATCAACATCAATCTGTTTTACAGGCACCACAAATGTATCAGTACACTATGTCAACAGTCAACCAAGGGAAATACCCCAGGACCAAAGGTAATGTGCTCTTTTTCTTGTAATGTTTTATGTCTTAAAAAAAAAGTCTACTTCTTTGCCTCATATGTCTTAATAATGGTGCCCAGGCTCAGTTGTGGCTCCACGCTCAGATCACACAGGGTCCGCAACCCCCCTAATTCAGCCTGCATCAGCTGCGGGGGCTCCTCTGGTGGCATCTCCATACCCTCAGTCCTATCTTCAGTACAACCCACAGCAGTACGGGCAACAGCAGGTCATCCAGACCATGTCGCCTTATGCGAGTCAGCACATGTATCCCATGTTACAAGGAGGAGCCCGGATGATTGGGCAAGGTGGAGGTCCACACGCACAAGCCTTGGGCCCACCTGGTGCCCCACAGTTTCCTACACAAGGAGAGGGCCCTCAGGGTCCACAGCAAGGCATTTATGGTGAGTAGGATAAAGTAACTTTTTGTTTAGAATTTTTTTGGCTAACACTTTCCATCTCTATGAAGCTCCACAGTCCTTTCCTCACCACTCGGGTCCAGTGCATCAGCCACAGCCCTCTAGTACCCCAACAGGAAACCAGGCCCCACCACAGCATGCTGCACCCAGCCCTGGACAGGTACAACATTCAGAAACTACTGTACTTTGGGTTATTGTCATGTGAATGCAGGAAGCCTAAAAAATATTTTTTAGTCTAACGTACAATAATTCTTTGCTCATCTGTGCTACATTTTTATTTTTATTATGATGATTATTATTATTAAAACATAATGGTGCATCAGTTTTATGTAGCACTTTCCTGGACACTGAAAGACACTTTCCGGTTCATTATTTATTCACTGCACACTCGGTGGTGGTAGGCTACTAATGTAGCCACAGCTGCCTTGGGGCAGACTGATGGAAGCATGGCTGCCAGTCTGAGCACCTCCGTCCACCACTCAAGGACACACCACATTAATACTAGGCAATATAGTAATTTAGTACCAACTAGTTGGGCAGTAAACAGTGACTTGAGATGGAGTATGTTCTTCTCGTATTCATTTCAGAATGCCCAGTCCGGTCCTCAGCCCCAGTCCCTATACCACTCCGGCCCCCTCTCAGCGCCCACTCCTCCCAACATGCCCCCGGGTCACACATCTCCACAAGGATCCTACCCTATTCAGGGCTACAGCATTCACCAAGGCATCCCCCCCACATATCCTCTGGGCCAGATTGCACAGGTATAATGATTCTTTCTTTTGAATTAACCATGTTTGTTCTCTGTGTATACAAAATGCAACTATTTTTTCCAAATATTGACACCTTTTTGTTGTTCAGGCACATGTACAAGGAGCCATGTCTGGTCCTCATCATTCTGGTAGCCACGGACAGCCTCAGTTAGTAATGTTGCCTCCTCCTCAGCAAGGCCCTGGTGCAGTGCCACAGCACCCACAGCACGGACCCCAGCAAGGAACACACTTCTACATTGGACATCCACAAGGTAAGAAGGAAACTACCTAGCGAAATAGCAACATCAGTGTTTTATAAAGTGCCTAATAATGCTTTATATTCCCACAGCAATGCAGGTACAGACACATGCGCCTCAGTTTCATCCACCTGGAAACTGAATCCTCTTTTCGAACCCCACCAAAACTCCCTGGAATGAGCCCTGACAAGCCCCCTCTGCCCACTGGATGTGAGGCAAGACAGAAGCACCGACTCATACTAAACCAGTATGACAGGACCGTATAGAGGACAGAGGAGGACCCCTTATCAAGCACCTTATTGTTCTGCTATAACATTTCTTCAGTCCAAATGTCAATCTCACGAAAGGATCTACCTTTCTGATGCTGATGAAGATGGCAGACAACATCCTGCTCTCCTCTCCAATTCCCCCTTTGAGAAGCATGAGGCACACTGGTGAGCTGACCACACGGAGATGCAAAAACACAGAAGAAAAACAGCGGACACTTTATCTTCCAACTTGTTTTTAAGAACCAAGAAAACAAAAAACTGAAGAGCTCTACAATATGAAAGAAAGGATTTGAAGAGGAGAGGGGATTTTTAGCATTTTTTAAATTAGTTCTGTAGTTATAAACCGCCCCGTGACCCCTCTCTATAGGAA
>KN507867.1:2682-12832 GCA_000787155.1 Scartelaos histophorus | reverse complement strand
AATAATAATAGTAATAATCTATACCAATTTTAACAACCAAATGAACATAAAACTGTTCAGTCCAGTTGTGATTTCTTTTTCTTTTATTCCTAGCATCATTACTTGCTTAAATAAGTTTCACGACTAGTTTTGGTGTCTGATTTTTGATCTGATTTTCAATACGTTTGCGAAGTCCTTATGGCAGTGCAGAGGAAACTGTTTTTGAATCAACAGTTCTTCTTGCTCATAGTTTAACAGTAAGTTACAGTAGGTGAAGGTTTATTTTCAGATGTTGAATTTTATCTCATGAACTTTTAATATGGAGGATTCAGTGATTTTATGGCTGAAACTGAGAAGAACAGAGACGAGTCTGAGAATTGTCGACCTCTTGTGGACAAAAGTGCACATTACTCTTCTAATCCAGTTCTTTTGTGTTTGTCCACAGTGGGATCGATATGGCGGCTCTGCTCTGCAAAATGGGCTTCAGTGAGTCTGTGGTCCGGTCCAAGATGGCGGCCGGGACCAGCACCTTTGTTTTGGCCTATGCCATCCACAAGCTGTTTGCCCCGGTGAGGATCAGCATCACCCTGGTGTCGGTGCCGCTCATCGTCCGGCATTTTAGAAAGATCGGACTGTTTAAAGCTCCGCCCACTGCCTCTCAGTAACACTAAAGTTCTGACCACATGAAAAGCACAAAGTCTCTGTGGATTTAAAAAGTTTCTCTGGACCTTTTATTTAAAAATGATAAACCACTGCAGACCAAGAAGTAATAAGTCATTATATCAGTCAAGTCTCCCGAGGCTTTCAACTATTTATTAAGTTCTGTTGGTTAAAAATGAACGTTGGAAATAAGATTCACTCGGCTCATTGTTTTATTTAGTTTTTAATTAGACAAGTTTGGTCTTTTAGAAGTGGCTTGATTTAGAATTATTTTTAATGCAGTTGTTTCAGAATTATTTTGTCTATGTTCAAGCCATATTTGATTAAAACGTATCAATTTTGTTCAAGAAAATCTCATTTTATATTGACTTCCAGCTGTTAGCAATAAAAAAGTATTAAAATGAGCTAAGCCGTGGCAGTTTAAGCCTCCGTATGTATTTACAATCAGAACAGTGTTTGAGCTGTGATTGGCTGAGGCAGGTTTGTCTCTCAGTGAGTTTCCCATGTGCCGGTAAAAAGAGCCGGTTTGTGCTCGGCTCTTAGCTGAGTCGCCTTGTGCTGCTTTGAGAATCAGCAGAATATCTCAGTGTTTTTCTGAGCCCTGCTCCCTCTGCCATTATCTGCACTGCCTCTGCAGCTCCTGCTTTATACCGGTGCCGTTTGTCCTGTGCTGCAAACAAAGCTCCAGTTTCTTTTGTTGTTCATTAATTTAATTAAAATACACCTTTTCTTGTTCACAGTTTCTTTGTGGGACTTTTCCAAAAGCATTAACCTTTCACATAGCTGCAAAGGCCTGGTGTGTTTGTTCATAACTGATTATTTCAGACGTGTAATCAGCGCTTCAGCTCAACATCTTATCACACACATTTACTGGGATTCAGTCCAGGCAAATATGAAGATAAAACATTCTGAGTGCATTTTACTGGAGTTAGAGGGAATAGTTTGAGCCAGGATCATTTCCAGGAGCTAAACTTGGACAATATTTAGTTCCATTGAGTCACGGATTCCTGCACATGTTATATTCTTCTTTATTTTTTATTATTCTTGCATGTACATATTCTAATGCTCAGGTTAGTACTGTTATTATTGTTATTTCCCTCCCTGCTCTGATACTTCTCAGATCCACCACACGGAGGCGCTCCTGAACCACAAATCCAGCTGCTGGTCCTTTCCCCGTGTGCGCCTCACACACACTCACACACACACTCACACACACACTCTTCATCTCTCATAAGATTACAGTCCTCATCTGTCTCCAGAACAAATGCCTTTGTTCCAGACAAGTACAAGCATTAGACGACAACGAGCTGTACGCACATCCCTCACAACAACACACACATTTTGTAAAGTTAAATAATGATCCTCGTCCTAAGTGCTGTTCATAAACACAACTCTGTAGTTGATTTTGTAAAATGACTCTGAAACAGAAACTAAACGTGGTGGAGGCTGAAAGACGAGCACAAAGTTCTGTTCAAACTCGTGTGTTTTTTTGCACAAATGTTTCACTGATCTGTGCTGCAGTTTGCTAATTGTTATGGAATGTGTTTTACATCAAATGCTCTTTCCAGAGGATTTTTCACAATTTATGTTCACGGGATGGGACAGAATGCACAAGCTCTGAGCGCTTTTCTTAAAAAGGATTAACTTGTTTTGCCAAATCACTTCAGAACACAGTTTATAAAGTTTACCTTCACTTTGCAGGTGCAGGTGACATAACGACATTTGATAGAGAAATGTTTTACAAATGTGGGCAGTTAAAATGAGCGGGGCCATATTCTTCTATTCTCTGAGCTCTTATAATGTTTCCTCATTGCAAACACACACACGGGGTTGTGTTTTTTCACATATTTAACACAAAAAACCTGTGTATTTGGGCGTTTCATTTAGAACACTCTGCTCCACCTCCAAACTCCACACGTCTTAACTCGAAATAATGACATGTGGCCAGACTAATGATAAAGAGTTACTCAAATGTGTGAATGGAACAAAACAACAAACCACAGCTCCAGGTGTGTGTGTCTGTGTGTGTGTGTGTGTGTGTGTGTGTGTGTGTTGCATTAAAATTGGACCTTTAAATGCAAAACAACTTACACAGACATAATAGTTCCTCTTCACTTCCTCAGGTAGTTTGAGACTCTGTTTTACATTGACTTTGCTTCTGATCTGAACCATCATTAATACTTCATAACCAGAACTTATTTTAACCCACATCTGAGCTCATAACAATATTGTTGATCTAATAATAACATATTTACATTGTTTTCCCCCTTTGGCGGCAGGTTCCTGGGTTTTATTTAAGGTTTTATTTTATTTATTTCTCTAAAGGTTAAACTCCAAGCCGCCGTATTCAGGAAGTGTTTATGGAGGCACTTCCGGCTCCATCCACTGTGTTTCCAAATAACTTAACATTGAAAAATTGTCACTTCTCTATTTTTGGCCTTAAAACGTTCACATTAATCCTCTTTAGATGATCATGGTGTTTTTATTTCTGTTTTGTTCCTAAATAAATCCCTGTTCCTCATGTGGGCCACTCCTTTAGTCTTTATACATCTACAATCTCTACAAAGTGTAAAACAAACACATCAGACTAAATGTGCCAATGAGCTCTGAGCTGTTTTATTGTCACGTGCAATTTAAAACCACATTTTAAAATAAGCATAAAACAGTCTGAGCGCTGTTGTCCTCACTGGGCATCATTATTCCTGGCTTTACTTTATCACAGTTCGTCCCTTGTAGATTTCGACAGGTCGGCCAACGACAGGACACGCATCCTTTGGCTCTGTGGCACTGGGGGCAGATCTGCAAACCCACTGTGTGTGTGTGAGAATAAAAAGGAAATCCTCTCGGCCCGGTGGTAAATAATTCAAGAAGAGGTAAGAGGACTGGGTGGTCTGAGCCGCGCATCAACCAGTGGATTTTTTGGGAGCAGGAGGAGGCAGTGGTGACAACTCTGCTACAAACCATCTCCCTCTCCTCTCTCTTTCTCTTTCTCTTTCTCTTTCTCTCTCTCGTCCCTTTCTCTCTCCTCTTTCTCTCACACACAGAGCTGCAGCCTGGGCCTCATTATCCGTGATGAGGACAGTGGAGCTGCCATCGCCTCTCTATCCCCTGTATGTCCCCCATGGCTAAGAACAAATTGGTGACAGCGCTCGGGGCCGCTCTGTCGCTCCGTACCTGCCATGAGCCGGGCCCCTGTCAGCTGCAGCTTCCACCTTTGCATTTCCCACTGTTTTTTTTTTTATTTACATTTGAACGCCACATTGACTCATTCCCTGGTGAAATGTTGGTTTTTTGGTTTGTTTTTTGAAGCTCAGAATATTTCACGTGAGGCTTGCGTCATGTGGCTCACCTGAGTCTAAACTGTGCTTAAACTCTGCCTCTGCAGTGTGAGAGGAAAGTGACACTGACGCCAGGAGGGGAGCTGCAGGTGCCCAGTGTCATGCACGTGGAACTAGGTTTTAATATTTTGATGATAAAAATATATTCAATCTGATTATTTTATATGGGAAATGTTTTATTCATTGGTGCAAGTCGACTAATACCAAACCTAACACCTTATAATTCAAATCTGCAATCTGCAATATTATTTTAAATCAATAGAAAACCTTCAAAAATAAGCAAGCTAATGTTAAAAATGTATAAAAATCTTCTGAATCAATCACCCCAATGTATTGCATTGTATTGTATGTATAGACTGTGAACTATAGTCTGCACCACAGGCTGAAGATTTTAGTGGCTTATTGGACATTCTGCTCTCTGTAGTATGTTTTAAATAAATAAATAAGTACATAAATAAGTAAATAATGATGAAATGAAAGCAGAGCATGTTCTGTTTGGCCACATGGTTTGAGCATAACCAGTGTGAGTGAAGAGAAGAGCGAGAGGCTGAGGGGGGTGAGGCTGGTGCTGTTGCTACAAATGCAGATGTTGCAGAAAAGACCCAGAGGTGTTTGAGAGGCAAAGGTTTTCACAGTGACCTGGACAGAGGAGAGGAACAGGAAGGTCAGAAACAATTAAGACAGTGCTTCTTAATAATAATAATAATTCCTTGCATTTATATAGCGCTTTTCAAGACACCCAAAGCTCTTTACAGTTCATTCTTCTTTCACTCCACACTCAGTGGTGATAAGCTGCTATTACAGCCACAGCTGCCCTGGGGCAGACTGATGGAAGCGAGGCTGCCAATCTGCGCCATCGGCCCCTCCGACCACCACCATCAATCAAGCACACACCACTTCCACACTAGGCAATGTGGGTGAAGTGCCTTGCCTAAGGACACAACGACTTTTTGCCACTATCGCCCCCCTGTGGCACCTGGAATTCCCAGTTTTCTCCCATCCAAGTACTAACCAGGCCCTGCTGAGCTTCTGAGATCTGACGAGATCAGGCTTTGCCAAGTCAGTATGGCCATAGTCTTAAATGCTTCTCACTGTCATTCTGCAAACTGCTCTCGTGTTGTGTGCAGACTCACATCCTTCTGCACTTCCAGTCTCTTAAAGAATAACAGGTTAGCATAAACGTTTCCATAGCTCAGCCCTTATGGCCTCTCCAAACCCAGCGCTGGCCTCCTTCTGCCACAGTTGGAGTAGTTCAGAGTGTTTGGTTGTGTGCAGGCTGCTTCTCTCTGTGTTCTCTCGTTACAAAGTGCTGATGCATGAGGTGCTATCTAAACATATGGCACTCTCTCTGCTCTCTGTCTCCTCGCTGACAACCCGCCTCCTCTTTTATTCAATCGCACCTTTTTTCCTTATTGCCGTTTCTTGAGCGTGACTTTCTGCACCTGCTCATTATCTCGCCTTATTACCTGGCCTCCCCGCGACTCCTCCTCTCCTGACCCGCTCGCTAAACCCGTCACACCTTCCTCCAGAGCGGAGCCGTCTAGACTGAGCCTCCTCTTCTGTCACGATCCTTCAAAGCCTGTTCAGTCTGCTGAGGAAAGAGGCGCTGGAAAGTTTCAAGCAACTGCACAATAAACGGCTGCACTGTGCGGGGAAAATGGAGTGTATTTTTATTCACTGTACTGAACGACATTATGCAAAAACAGAGTCAACAGGAAACCCAAGAAAGAATGAAGTGATGACCTCCTTCAGTAACAAACCACAGAGCAAAACCAAGAAATATGAACTTTTGGTGACATTTTGGGGACTTTTTACCTTTTAGAAGACAGATTATTTTGTTTTTAATTGTGAGAAATCCTATATTAACTGTTAAAATGAACAACTGTGAGCTTTGCGCCATGTTAGAATGTTAAAAAACATGCCTGAAGTTGTTTTCTGCTTCATTCACACATGTTTGAGTGATACTTTATTATTAGTCTGTCTAATAACAATGTTCTGCTCCACCTTGTGATGTGTATCTACCTTGGAGTGTTTGTTGGGCAGAGATCGGAAATTCTACGGCCGAAATCACCCAAATGTTTTTAGTGCCTGTGTACGGAGTATAAAAACACAGTGGAGCATTTCCTGTATTACAGACATTACATCATAAGGTGGAACAGACTGTTTTTTGTTTGAGAGAAAAACTAAATGTGCAGGAAGTGTGTGAAATGATGAATGAAACAAACTCCAGGTGTGTTTTGTCATAAGGAAACATTATAACAGATCAGCAAATAGCATAATAATAAATATTAAATGCCCACAGAAGGGAGTGAGTGCATATATTTTAAAGTTTGGATGATCAGCCACTAATTAAGGTTGAGGGTTCAATCTCTGCTGTAAGAAATGCTGTTGTATCCTTAACAGTCCATGAGACTTTTTAATATTTTTACCACTCGACGCATTAACTGTGCAACTTCCCCGTTAAACTTTGTATTTTAGCCACTCTTACTCCTGCCGCTCGGTTTCCTTGAGTTAAGTTTAGCAGGTGCACCGTGGCGGGTGATCCTCGCAGCACCTGTCAGCTGTCTGCCTTCATCACGGCTGCAGCTCACGGGGCCAAGAGGGAGGCTAACCAGCAGCACACGCTAATATAGCAACACCTGCACCAAACATCTAAACACTCTTTATCTCCATAAAAGGTTTTTCTGTTCTCTCATCTTTGTTTCTTTTTTCTGCATCCATAGAGCCTGAAATGTCTTAAATGTGACCGACTGGAGCAGGCGGGACGAGAGGGGAGACCAGGATCATTTAACATCGTGTTCTTTTTGTATTTTTATTATATTTTGGACAGGTCAGTGGATACTGCTTATGTTTGTGCTTCTATTTATGCTTCTATTTGTGATTATATCTGGGATAGTTTAGCACAAGTGACTATTTCAACATTTCCGCTAATTAAAAGTGCATTGTGTCATTTTTCTGGTCTGTCACCTGCTTGTTTCCATGGATACGCCATTGCTCTGTCTGGAATGTTCCATAATATGACACTGAACAGCTCTACTTTACATTTATTCAATTCCAGGTAGTTTTATAGCTCAAAAATACAAAAGAGGCTTTCTGACTGTGAGTCTCCACACATCTGGTCATTGGTCTGGTTTGGCGTCTCCATGATAATAAAAAGGTTTAATTCTCTACAGTGAAACATTCCAGACAAAACAGTAACATCTCCATGGAGAAAAAAAGCTGAAAGACCCTAAAAGGTAGTTTTAATTGAATAAATGTAAGTGGTGAAGTCACCAGCAGACGTATAGTTCCCTTTAAATAGGCTGGATTTACTCTTGGTATTCTTATTTATTGGCCTGGTATAATAATCCCTTATCCTCCCAGTCTAATTAATAAAACCCTTTTGCTACTATTATGATTTTGTTCTTTTTATGGCTGGAAAAATAAACCCACCGAGCAAAGAGGAAATGAAATGATACTTTATACTTCCTGATAAAAGATAAACAGAGCCATAATAATGGATTTAATTATTGGCTTTTCACTGACGCTCCCGCTGCTGCACTGGTGCATTGTGTCCTTCACTCTCTCTGCAGGTGCCTCTGACGTGAGGCACTTTTGTGGAGCCTCGGGTTAACACGGGGTTAATGCAGCTGTGGAAATGTTCACTTTGAAATGAAGTAAGGTTCATGTTGGGCAGAATAGATCTTCCTCTAATGAATGTACCTGCAGCATTATAGCTCTGAATTAAACTGTTCTCTCCATGTACTCGGGCAGAATGAGTCCTGCCCCGGGCTGGGACAGATGGAAGTAAAATGAGACTGGACACGGTCTGCATCTGATTATAAAGCATTTATCCTCTGAGAAGCACCATGTGTGTTGTTAGCATGCTAGTTGTTAGCATTACTATGACTTCAAAACCTCCAAGAAGCCTCTGAAAGCTGTGAAATTAGCTTAGAAACGTGTCACTGTGACTAATTAGGATGCTCAGATGTGCTGGGAAAGTGCAAAATAACAGCAGATAGTTAAAAATACTGCATAGTCTGTGTTATATTTGCTCATGTCGTGTATTGAGGAGTAAGCCTGGCTCCTCTGCACTGGAACTGAACACTTTTAGCTCCAGCTGCAGCCCCACAGCACTGGACCACTGAGTAAAATAAAACAATAGGCAACACCATCATGTTTTCAGTGAGAAATAAACCACTAAACAAAGTGATCCATCATAGAAAAGAGTCTTTTAAAAGTCGCCCATTCAAGATTTAGGAGTATTTATAAATGTAGACCTACTGAGATGCAGAGATCCTGTAAATGAAACCACATTCTCCTACAACATTTGAAAGCTGAAGTGTTGGTACCAGAGTTGTAATGTGATTCTGATGTAAAGTGCAGGTGGGCTGTGCTCAGCGGGGCAAACTTTGGTCACAGTGTGAAGTTGTGAAACAGCGGCGTAAGGCTCCACATTGTGTTTGCCGCTCGCACTTTATAATGAATGCGTCTCATAAATCCTCCTTAAACGATTCCTCCTTAAACGATTCCTCCTTAAATGATTCCCAGAGCACGGGCTGTCTGCTCAGTGGAGGGCGCTCATGGATCAAAGCATTAACAGTGCCCAGGGCTGAGGTGACATGTTGGGGACGGCGAGACGGGCTGGGGCCCCTCGGCCCCTGCTCCGGCTGACCACAGCCCCGTCCACGCACAGACAGCCAATTTCTTTCAATTAGTCTGCAACGGCCACTTCTATACATTTTCGTTTGCAGTGAGGACGCGGGGGCCTGTTGCATGTCATGTGCAGAATGAAGACTAATGCTCGGCGCTGCGGCTGCTGAGTGCTTGATTGTCCCACTGTCCCACAATGCCGTTCTCTCCCTTTGTTTTGCCCTGTTCTCTCTGAGCCGCTTCCTCAAACTAACTGGAGTCAGTGCTGACCGAGCACAGCGGCGATGTTTAATACATTTATTCAAGACGCAGATTCATTTTCTGTTTTAAGCATTATTCCTCAGTAGTTAGGTGGTGCTATTCATCACAGTGTGACAACAGGAGAGAGCGTGGCCATCGTTCACTGGAGTGTCAGCCGCACTGACGCCTGTGGAGAACACACCTTAGCTCTTAAATATACTGTACACACAGCAGCTTTTATTGGAGAGGCTTTGGGAAGTCAGCAGTTAACGGACAGGCCATTGATTGTTCTCTGGTTTAGTTTGGAACAACTTTACTTCATTAATATGAATGTCCAAACCAAGAGGAAAACATAAATCATGTTTGCTTAAGTTCTACTGTGGTTCTGTTGTTACTGCACGTCACAGAGGAGGAGAAAGATTTGGTGACACAGTGTCTCATGTGAAGCTGCATCAGTATATCGAGTATTTCTATTAGCATCTATTAGCAATTTATGATTATTATTTTTTGTTTCTGCTATATTTTGCTGCTTATTTACTGAAGGAACAAGACACTGGACAAATTCACTAAATAGAGGCAAGTCACAAGACCAAGTCACAAGAACAAGTTTAACGAGAAATATTGTTGCTAAAATGTATTTGGCTTAAACAAAATATCACAGAACATCATGTGTGACACATATGAATAGTCATGTGGTGATGATACTGTATGTGAGCCGTGAGTATCGAGTATCGAGTATCGAGTATCGAGTATCGAGTATCATATTCCAGCTCAGGCTCCTAAACATTTTACCCTCAGGTAATATTGTTTATTTGCAGGTCATTTAGGTAACGGTAGAGTTCATTGCTCATTCACAGCTTGTGTAGGACAGAACTTTTGGACTTCTAAAGTAACGTTTGGACTTCTCGCTGTGCTTGACGTGTTCAGAAATTGTCTGTGGCTTTTGTGTAACAGAAGAATCAGAATCAGAATCAGAATCAGAATCAGAATCAGAATCAGAATCAGAATCAGAAGTCTCACCTCTGCTCCACAACATTTACATCCAACATTTCTTTTGAAGCAATATTGGAGTTCATACTTTTATATTTGTACAATCATATTAACACTCATCTGTGGTCCCAGACTTTGTGTTGCACAGAGCAGCATTTATAGACCCACAGACTGTGTGTTTTATACTTGTACATGTGAATGTGGATCTGCAGCTTCATTAGTGTCGTATTAGTTCATTAAAGCTCATCTATTTTCTGATCCCCAACTAAAAAAATCACCTTTTGTTTCATTCACACATGCAAACACACACC
>JACN01045475.1:0-15066 GCA_000787155.1 Scartelaos histophorus | reverse complement strand
AATTGAGTTTGAGACCCCTGGTCTAGACTCAGGAGACTGCAGAGTAAATTAATTGTAATTTATATTATTATTGTGGTTTATTGCTGTATATAGAGTAAGCAGTTTTCTAATCGTTTTTAGTTGGGGTTTTTTTTGTTTGTTTGTTGTGTTTTTTAGTGGCAATATAATAGAGATTGAAATGTGTCTTTTCTTCTCAATGTCTGTAATATAAAACACCCTTCATATACTCAAGTCTGTCCTGTTACCGCTCTGAGAAATCACTTCATATTTGAGAAGGTCCTGACATGTTCAGCAGATACATTTAACAAATTGAATAGGGTTCATAGAACACTCCTAACATGTTCCTCACTCTTAAGAAGAGATTAGCACAGAGAGAGCTGCTTTGGCCTTATGTGTTAGTGTAGATCTATCTGCTATCTGACCTGTATCTGATGTGGTTGTCTTTCTCTGGTATGTTCAGGACTTGTGCTTTGGGCTGATTTCCTACAGGTCTGTTCTCCTGATTAACGTCTCTATTGTGTTGCATTTGTACCCAACATCTTTGGTGTATGTCTTACAACCTATCGTAGGGCTGGAGTCGACTGGAGAAATTCTTGTTTGACAAAAGACATATCCTGCCGATGATTTAGTCGAATAAAACGGAGGCATGGCAGAAGCTCTCAAAATGAGTACTCTATGTATCTGACCCAAACTGCACTCACAAGACTACATCATTCAGTCAGTAACTTCTTGTCAAATTTTGGTCATCTAAAACCAGTGGTGGAAAGTAATGAAGGTGCACTGCATAAATAGGGAATAACAATAATGCAAAATGTGCCTGTCCTGCATTACAATTACAATTTTTCAGGACTTTTTCCACCTCTGTCTAAGACACCATTGACCGATTAATCAACTAAACAACTACAGGCCTACAGCCCTAATCTTCTCCCTATGACACTGTCAGCGCTGGCATACAGCAAATCCCTCTTGGTCATTTTAGAGACATTATTTAGGTTTCTGGTGTAAAACATGTAGTTATCTCCCATTTGTGCAAAATGTTTCATTTGAGGAGCCCCATTTAAGCGCTTTTACTCACTTTTAAGAAACATTAATTGCTAGAAAAGTAAATATTTCCCGACTGACCGATTTTGATTATTTTCTTTTTTATGTACTTTAAATTTACTACAAACTCCAATCTTTTTACAAAACACACCTATTTAAGGCCGATAGCTGATATTTATCCTCCACCAATCAACCCACGGCAAAAAGTAAGGACCCAGGGGGCTTTGCCGCTTAGTTTCAATCCTAACTCCACATGTGGTGGTAAGGCCCATTCATCAGATGATTACAAATGCTTAATAAGTGTTAATGAGATATTAATCCTGGTCTGCTAATTACTGTCTGTCTGTGCCTTAGATAAGCTCCTCTGATGTCCCATTGTGATGCATTACCCCTGCGGTGGCCCTTGTGACTTGCAGCAGTGAGAAGTGATGGACCAGTCCACTCTCTTTGTTGAACTTCTCCAGACTTTTAGAAACTGTCTTTTGGATTTCTTCATTGTCCTTGTCAATATGTGTGGAACAGTCAGGGCAGATCACAGTCACTTTTTCTGCAGATACTAAACACACAAAACATTTCTTATGAAATAAAAATACAGTCAAACAACACCTTTAAGTTTGAACTTAAACTTAACTGGCAGGATTTATTAATGTACTTACAACAATAACTACATTTTAAAGTCACTGTATGTAACCTTTTATCCAAAAAACAGACAAAAACCAAATCTGGCTTATTCCATTTTCAAGTTCACAACTGCCTTTCACCTTTTGTTCAGTAGAGTTTGGCTGTTCCAGGGCTGAAATTATCCAAATGTTTCTAGTGAAAGTGTGTGGAGTTTAAAAAGACAGATGAGCACTTCTTGTATTACCACGTGACACCACAGGATGGAACAGAGAAAAACTCACCCTAACTCTGCAGGGTTTGTGTGTTTAACATGTGTGAATGAAACAAAACACAACTCCAAGTCTGTTTGTGATGAGGGAAATACATTAGTACATAGATCAGAAAATAGTGTAATATGGGCTCTTTAAAATGAAGTTTTAATACACCAAATAATAGTTATATTCATAAAATATTATTTGTGTTTAATGAATGAATATTAATCTATCTCCAAACATTAGTACCCTGTATGCTATGTATGATTGCCCTGTGTCTGCAAAATAGTGAAACATGGATGTATGACCGAAGTGCACAACGCATGTACACGATTAAGTGTTGTTTACCTGGTCTGACCACACAGTTGTACTTGTACAGCCTCACCACTCGGTGCACTCTGCTGATGAAGATGGCCACTTTGCACTGTCCATAAACCTGCACAAGGACAGAGGGGTCATATCGTGGTAACGGTCACAAAACACATAAGGAGTCTGAACAGTTTTTGTCCTCACCGGAGTGCTGGTGATGTCCCGCACTTCACAGTCCTTATAATCAGCCTTGCTGAGGACGCTGCAGTTTGTCTCCAGAACGTTCATGGTCAGATAGAACAAAAAGCTGTTCTCTCCCTGTAACACACACATGCTCACATTTGTGTTTATTGATATGATTTTGTTTTGAAACTATTACTTACAGATACTGTATGCAATACTACTATCTAGAACCTGGAGACCCATCGCTAGATCCTGAGCTAGTTTTGGTCAGACTACCGTAGCTGGAGCATTTCACCAATAATGCATGTTTTGGGTTGATGGGGAAGTGCCAGGAAGAAACCAACCCAGACAAAGGGAGAACTTGAAAACTCCACTCAGACACAGATCACATGAGAACTCAACACAGAAAGGCTAAAGTGACTGGGGAACCTGGAACCTTCATGCTGTGTGAGCTAGCACTAATAGTCACCCAAACAAATACTATTGGTGAAAATACATCCTAAAACCTTGTCTAGCTCATGCTGATTCCAAACATTCATTTAAATGTGAGAGAACATGATCTCTGGAGAGAGGTCCTACAGCACATGTTGTGTTCTTACATGTTTCTGGATGTGGGCGTTGGCCAGGTCACGCAGGCTGTACACATATCCCTCCTTTCGGTCCTTGTTGATCTTGTCCATGGCTTCTCTGGCAGCTCCCAGCACCACGGGGTCGGTACAGGAGGCCTCCTCGGGACCCTCCTGCTCCACGGGGGCACCCCAGGAGGAGCCCAAAAACACCAGCAGCAACAGAACACAGGGCTTCATGGTGGACAGAGGCAGAGTGAGAGGAGCTCCTGGGTCCGGCTTTTATATGCACTGAACAGACTGAGACCTCCCAGTAACTCCAGCACCCCAGCCCCCTCAAGGGTCATAAACAGGACCTTTGACCCTGCCCCCTTCAACATACAGGGCTGATCAAACACTGGGACCCCAGCAGCCTTGCACAATGGGCAGCACAGTCATACCCCCAAGCCAAATGACTGTTATTATGTGTTATAACATTTTAAATCACAATATTGATCTAAAATGAATTAATAAAAGAAACAAGTGCCCTGACTTTGAAAACTATGGTGCCCAGTGGGACCAAGTATAAACATCACTCCAACAAAGAGTTGGCACCTCTGATGGATAGACGCAGATCACCCTGGCAAACAGCAGTTTTGTTTTTTTTTGTTTTTTGTTTTTTTTTTTGTACCAAAATAACTTTGTATATTACTGTTTAAGAAAAGAAAATTGAAGAACAAAGTACGGGTGTATGCCGGTGGCTGTGAATACCAATGGCTTCTGGAGGGGTGGAAAGTAATGAATTACATTTACTCACATTACTGTAACTGAGTAGGTTTTATGAGTAATTTGTGATGTTTTAAGTAGTTTTTGAAAAAGGTCATTTTACTTTTACTCAAGTACATTTTGATCAAAGTATTTTCCTTAATGACATTGGAACTCACCCTCTTTACTGAGTAAAATCAGATTCATAGAGAAAAAAAATAAAATGTGAAAAAATCCCCAATCTGCCCGAAATGAAAGGAAATTGTGCAGCATTTTCACTCTAGGATGTCCAGCCACTGTACAGAAGTGTCAGTCTAAGATCGACTTGGATGATGGAGTCAAGCTAGAGACAGAGGTCGTCATGGACGATATTCAAGAAGAAGGTGCATTGAATAATTCTTGAGAGGAAAGTGAAGGAAACCTTTGGCAAACCTCAGACAGCTATTTTCATTCAACACAAAATAGGGAATAACATAATGCAAAATGTGCCTGTCCTGTCGGACAGAGCTGTAAGCATTCAAAACCTCCACATCAAATCTGCCAGTTTGACCATAGGATTCAGAATTTGTTCATTTGCTTAATTTGTTTAATTTGTTCTGCAGTTAAAGTTTTAAGTTCTATAAAGTCTAAACAGAAGAAGAGCTCAGTGTTAGTGTGCATAGCTCAGTGTCTTTAAAATGTACAAAGTTTGTCTGTATCACCTAAACGTTGATTAAAACAACTTGTGCTGGATTAGATTTAAGACTCTCCTTTTGTACCTCAAATAACTGAAAGTAACTAAATAACTTTTACCCAAATTACATTTTGAATCAAGTACTTTTTTGCTTTTACACAAGTAGATTTTTAGATAGTTACTTGTACTTGAGTAGGAATTAAGCAAAGTAAAAATACTTTTACTGAAGTACAATTTATCAGTACTTTTTCCATCTTTTTCCATGTGCGTCTGTAAAATTATCAATTACAGATTGCACAAACATGCACAATGAGTAAATGGTGAGAAGAAACCACTAAAATCTTTGAAAATCATTTAGCAAAATAGATCTGATTTAAAGGTGTCCATCAATCTGTTTAGATGTTTTTGCAACAATAAATAATACAATTATAGTAAAATGGCAAAGGAGTGGTTGGCTGTTCTTGTAGCTGTCTGTCTCATGTTCTGAGCAGTTTTTTAAACTTTTTGTTTTTGAGCTGAGTTTTGAACATCATTTGGAATTTTAAACCAACTAAGTGCAGCATGTGCAGTTCAAGGAGATTCCCCAAGAGGCTAACTAAGAAACAGACATCTGAGATGCTACAGGCTTTTTACACCATATGTGGAAACAAATGTGGCAAAACATTTTGAGGGAATGAACCATTTTATCACCGACCAAATTGGTTTAATGCTGCTATTCCAACATGTTGCTATTTAGACATTGAAGTCTAATTGTCGGAGTAGCGGCATAAACATTATTTTTCAAAAATCCCACTACCATAGACTTCAACCACAGACTGTATGAAAGTAGTGGACTAAGTGAGTGTGATGTCACCTACAGCATTCAGCGCTGCTCAAATGAGGCTTGTGGTGCTACGAATAGGATTTTTTTGACGGACAAAATAGTAGAAAAAAAATCAAGATCATGTAGGTTAATACGAACATTTTAACACCAAAATGACAAGGCTGAGTGCAGCAGCAGGTACAGAGAGATGAGCGATAAGATTCTAATGTAAGACAATTGGAGCCAGATTCAGAAGAGCCTCCTGGGTTACTTATTATTCAGCTTATGGCAGCTAGTGCGTTAGCTATGGCCATTCATATATTCTGTCTATGACTTCAACATTTATATATTTTTCATAGTCAGAGCAGCAGCACTTTGTTAGTTTTCAAACATTCTGCTTTTCCAACATGAATAATAATAATGTGAAGCATATTATATTTTGCGCTCCCAAATATCATAAGATGCTTGGGCCAGTGCTTGGGCACAGTGATCAGAGAATACTTGTGATACCATCAAGACTATCACAACTCTCAGAAGAAAAAATAAAAAAAACCATGTCAGAATAGTGATACTAAAAAGCGTCAATAAATGTAATACCGACATGTCTAAACAGAGACATGTCATACTGAAGGGATGTCATAATAGGCAGTGAACCCCACCTGAAACACCAGAGCAGAGTAAGAATCAGGCCTTTCCTGTTGTACCTCCCTGACCAGTCCTCCTGTTAAACTGCACTGACACCTTTAACTGACACAAAGGCTTCTGAGACGCACAGTGGAAATGCTGTTGCTCTAAAATCTCTCTTTTTCTCTCTCTTTAAGTGAAGTTGTCTGCTGTGTAAAATAGGGTTTTTAAATTGCTGGAGTACTGTGAAATTGTTATGTTAGCAGGTTGATTTTATCCAAAGCTCAGCCCACAAGCTTTCATCACTCATGCTACTGTGACAGTAAAGTTAAAACCAGTTAGCATACCAATCCCACATTTCCTGATTCTATGACAAGAAAACACTTTATAATTAGATGCAGACAGTACATAGCAAATTTATTTTGCTGCTTTTACACTATATATGTACTGGGGCAAGTCACAGTTTGTGCAAATATGTGGTAAAAAATCTGGTACAAAACCACAAACAAAGTCACAGCTTCTAAGCGTCCCTGTGTAATCTGGCTGGGCTGTATTTGTTAGTATTGGCTCCCCTGTCTTCTGTCCTCACAAATGGGGGTATTCAAATATGAGCGGATATGATAGATCTTTGCACAATCTCCTTGGGCGTACATTGCATAACTGTACCTGCTGGAGTTTGGCACTATTGCACAGAAAACTATTGATCTGAACAGGAATTCTCTGAATTATTTGCCTTGTCATGATGAGGCCAAAGGTTTGATGGTAAACCCACGTCTAATGCAACACTGCTGTCAGTGCTGACGAGGACTGCAATTATAGATTAGTGGTTTTACACCCCGGATCTTCAAAGTTCAGATTTTAAACACATCCATAAGAACTGACAAAGAGACTGAAATCTGAACTTACAAACTAAGACAAGAATCACATTTCAGAACATGTGTTCTGTTCCATTGTGTTGCAATCGAATTTTTATTTGATCACAATTAATCTTGCAGCCCTGATAGGAATCCATTACCAAGTCAGTCACTTCTGCTTAGTGGGGCTGTCTTTAAAGATAAAGATTGATAAAGGTGAAAAATTCAATACACAGCTGATTCCAAACCTAATATCTAGACACATTTGAGCAGGTATTCAATATTACACATTAGGCTGGGTTCATGTGACATCACGACCTTCTAGAACAGGGGTCTCCAACCTTTTTCCTCCAGTGATCTACCTTTACAAAACAAAAATGTCAGAGACCTACTAATTTTAGCAGCTGCACAAAATTGAGATGAAAAGAAAAAGGGTGAGCCTTTGGGTCCAGCTTGATGCCTATAAAACATAAACCCCTGTCTATTTATGCATGCACAAAGTTAGGCTTCAAAATGATACAATTACAACAGTAATAGGCATGTAATTAGTCCAATTTCTGTCTCCTCTTGTCTTAGTGTGGCTACTGACTACACACCTTGCTTCATCTACACTCCACCTCAGTAGAAGAAGAGCAGCTCCACAGTCACTCAACGCCAGTTTGTTTGATCTACACAACTAGTTAGTAGTTACTCATTTGGCTTTTGTTCACTATTTTGGAATTTTTCCTGAAAGTGCTATTTCTGTGCTCAGATCTTGTCTGACTTACTCACCTGCCTGCCTTCTCTGCTCACTTTATTTGACTGTAAATTAATCGTTTTGACTTACTGCTATTAAACTGTGATAATTTTTTCACAATAGCTTCAGGAAATGGTGCCATTTTTCAACCCCAAAGTTTGTGCGGTCAGCCAAACACCAAACAAATAATGAGAAGGTTCAACTTGTGGATTTCTATTTTAGATATTCATTTTTGAAAAAACATGAATCTAGAGAAAAACCCCTACCTTCCATATGAGACTATGATAACTGCAATTTTTCTGCAACGTAAATGCAACCTATTAGGACAGTTAGGTCTTGTTCATGGGTCTGGTGTTCACTCACTCCTGGTACAAGTCAAGTCCTCCAGTTAAGGTAGTCCTGACCGAGTCTGGCTCTGTTCTGGAGATGGATCCCCAGGTATAGCTCTGCAGCGCCCACTTCTCCTCACAAGTTGTTCCAACAACACTAAATGATGGGTCAAAGAGAGAGAGATACTTTATTGATCTCGAGGGAAATTTGCTGTTGCTGCAACATTTACCCTGCACATCTCTGTGGTCTTTGTGCCTCAATCAAAGGTCTCAGTGCCGTCAGGGAACTAGTCAGGGAAGGACAGCACATCCTGTGAAAGAATCAAAAGTGTCCTCCTTCCTCTGTGACCTGCAGCATCACATCAGTGTCCGGGGGGAACCAGATGAACACAACACAAAAGGCCTTGTTCTTACTCCACTCTGGTGTTTCGGTTGGTGATGAAATGGTCTGTCAGTGTGTTTCTTCAGCAAGATCTTATGCTACATTTGCTGCCACATATGGAGTAAAAACCTGACGCTTAAAGACATTTTACAATTTAGTGCATTGTTCATTCACTCTATACCCGGTGGTGGCAAGATACTATTGTAGACACTGCCCTGGGGCAGACTGATGAGAGTGAGACTGGCAATCTGCGCCATTGGTCCCTCCACCCTCCACCACCAACACTCACTCCACTTTCATACTAGGCAATCTGGGTGAAGTATTTTTGATATAGGATATAACACTTTTTGCCATTGCTGCTCCGCTGTGGCACCTGATTTTCTCAGCGTTCTCCCATTCAAGTACCGACCAGGCCCAGCCCTGCTGAGCTTCTGAAAAGAAGAGGCCTAAGTGAGTGTGACATCACCCATAGAGTTCAGCACCGCTCAAATGAGGCTCCCGATGCTCAAGGTTGCAGGAGCGAATCTGGAGCCAGACTCTATGTTTCTGTTTTTTTTACCGACAAAAATAGCGAAAAAAACCCAAAAAACAACAACCTCAGGATCATGCGGGCTAATACGAACATTTTAAGACCAAAATGACGAGGCCACAGCAGCAGGTATAGAGAGACGAACCATAAGATCCTAATGTAAGTCAATTGGAGCCAGAATCAGAAGGAACCGGAAGAGCCTCCTGGTGAATTTCCTATTTGGCCTGTGGCGGCTAACTTCTGTTTTTACAACTCTCTGGCTGCTACAATTTATTCTTCAACACCCCTCTCATAGCGTAATTGTCATTTTTCATTTGAGTTTTTTCAATTGAGTTTTCAGTTCCACTCTCCTCTCCGGACCCTGCTGCATCTGAAGGTGTCATTGGCTCTGTCTATGGCCAATCAGAGAGATTTTTACAACTTAAGAACACCAACCACCCAGCCAGTTTATTGGCATAGAAGGTTTATTTTAGTATTCCTGAAAACCTTTTGCAGTTATGCTGTGAGGCTAGTGATATTTTAATAAATGAATGCAACTCGAAATTTAGCCAAATTGAGCAAGCCTGTTTAAAGAGTGCTGAAGGGGGCAGGGTCAAAGGTCCTGTTTATGACCCTTGAGGGGGCTGGGGTGCTGGAGTTACTGGGAGGTCTCAGTCTGTTCAGTGCATATAAAAGCCGGACCCAGGAGCTCCTCTCACTCTGCCTCTGTCCACCATGAAGCCCTGTGTTCTGTTGCTGCTGGTGTTTTTGGGCTCCTCCTGGGGTGCCCCCGTGGAGCAGGAGGGTCCCGAGGAGGCCTCCTGTACCGACCCCGTGGTGCTGGGAGCTGCCAGAGAAGCCATGGACAAGATCAACAAGGACCGAAAGGAGGGATATGTGTACAGCCTGCGTGACCTGGCCAACGCCCACATCCAGAAACATGTAAGAAGTCACCATTTCATTTCTTAAGTAAATGATTGCAGATAATATCATTTGTGTGCAATCTAAACACCACTGTAACTGGATCAATGCTGTATACTGTATACAAGTGCTGGATCTGCCATCAGAAAAGTTGCATTAAATGTGCACTAGCACATTTAATTAGATTTTAAATAGTACTTTGTTTCTACTTGAGTAATTTAGCATTTACTATTACCGTTTATTTTTACTTTGTTATTATATTATATTGTGATGTGAGCTCCTGTGTCCAAATCAATTCCCCTGTGGATCAATAAAGTATGTCTAAGTCTAAGTTAAGTACTACTGTCTTCTACCTTGTAGGCTACACTTACTTGTGTAAGTAAAAGTGACCTGTGCTATTTTTAAAGTAAAATCTGGCCACTGCACCTGTCTCTCTCCACATTATCATGATAGAATAATATAGTTACAATCATTTCAACATAAAATGGAAATCTTAATTTGAATAGTTATTTATTTATTTATTTATTTATTTACATTTTCTAAGCCACTGTGCCCTATTTTCACTGTTTGAAAATGTTCAGATTCATTTTAAACAGTTTGCAGTGGTTGGTAAGTTATGGAACAAAATGCTAGTAGCACACTTTCTGATTCCCAAACAATAAAACACTTGAGATGCAGACAGGTGCAGACACGATGCAATGTTTATAATGCAATGCTTATTTTGACCTCAGCTGATTAGGCAATATATCTGATCTGGGGCTAGAAACATAAAATATATGGGAAAATCAGGGCCAGACCTTTAAATAAAAACATGTATTTCACTGACTAAAGTCTAAAAATCTGCTTTATCACACTGTGGGGACTGAAGACAAAATCAGTTTCTCGCAAGGTAAATACTTCCATATTAGACCATCAGCATGGTTTAAAGATCAAATAAAAAAATTGGGTTTAGAGGTTAATTTAGTTAGTAGATCAGTATGAGTGTGAAGGAAATGAATGCAAGTCAATGTAGTGTCCCCATAATCTGGAAGCCTGTCGTGTGTGTTGCAGGGGGAGAACAGCATTTTGTTCTATCTGACCATGAACGTCCTGGAGACCAACTGCAGCGTTCTCAGTAAAGCTGACTATAAGAACTGTGAAGTATTGGATATTGCATTAACTCCGGTGAGCACCAGGCAAATCAATTCTCCATTTTACATTTCCAGGGCAGAATGGGATCAACTAACAAAATTGTGATTGATTCTGCCAGTGGACATCATATACCATGATTTAAGTTTTGATACTGGCTAATGTCTCCTCAGACTCGTTCACTGAGCAGTGTGTGTTGTTGGGCAGGTTTATGGACAGTGCAAAGCGGCCATATTCATCAGCAAAGTGCACCGAGTGGTGAGGCTGTACAAGTACAACTGTGTGGTCAGACCAGGTAAACAACACTTTCGAAATCTTTTTTTTAAAAATTATTATTATTTATTTGGGACAGTGTATGTTCCTGGACAGACATGATGACAACATGAACATACAAGGCTCATTTCAATTTGTTGTCCAAAGAGGCTGGATTCACAAAAGGGCCAGACAATAAAACAAATCCATTTCATGTATACAAAAACAGAGATTAGATGTTATTGCACCTCCTCCTCTTATAACAAACGCCACATTAGTGCACAGTCCAAATGATTATGTGTAATGTGAATACTGCCTGTGTAGTATATATGTTCAGTTTTCAAAATTTAAATACAGTGAGAATTGTGCACTGATACATTGTGAGTGTATTGTGTGTGTTGCATTTGTGTTTTTTCAAGGTTTATAAGATATGTTTTGGGTGTTTAGTGCCGGCAGAGCAAGTGCATGCAATCTGCCCTGACTGTCCCTCACATATTGACAAGGACAATGAAGAAATCCAAAAGACAGTTTCTAAAAGTCTGGAGAAGTTCAACAAAGAGAGTGGACTGGTCCATCACTTCTCACTGCTGCAAGTCACAAGGGCCACCGCAGGGGTAATGCATCACAATGGGACATCAGAGGAGCTTATCTAAGGCACAGACAGGGAGGCTCCGGGTCTACATATGGTCCTGCATTGACAACAGATTTGCACCTGATTGCCATTGTAATCAGTGAAGGGGCATGCTGGGACCCCCACCACCTACATGGGGTGTCAACACACAAACTATTTAGTCCATTAATAACAATGATTCTCTGGGCAAAGCAGCATGCTAGCTCATTGTGTCTCAACGCTAATGAAAACTGTTATTAAAAAATAACCAATTAAAACATTAACAGAGTTTAACTACAACCCACCCATGTGTTTTTATATGTAGATTACTTACATTTGTGGGATTATTTTAAAGTATTGTATTTATTATTTCTCAAAAGTATCAGTGAGCACTGATATAAAAACACCCATCTTTAGAAACACAGAAGTGTCCTCAGGGGAAACTATTCACCACTTTTGTAAAGTATTGAACATGACATCCACCCACAACTCGCTATCCACTGCCTGATCTTAAAGTAGGCCTATTTATTGATTTTAGCATGACTCAGCAAAACCTCCATAGAGACATATTTGCACAGGAAGATGTGACGCTAACAGTGAGCTGCAGAACACTGTTGCACCAATGGAATTTAATTTTCAGATTCTAGAATGCGTTGAAGTCATACTTCAAAAGAGCCAGTGCCAGAGACACTGCTTTAAAATAATTTACTCCTAATGATGATCTATTCTCATTCTCATTATTATGATGATTATTATTTTTATTCCTGTATTCATGTTTTTTGTTTATTTTACAGTATGGAATGGGTATGATGTACCACGTAGAGTACACCATCCAGGAGACCAGCTGTCCCAACACTGCAGACAAGCCAGCTGACTGCCCCCCTCTGGGCTGTGAGTTTGCTGTAAGTATCAAGCTGGACCACAGAGAGAAGTCACACTAGCTCTGTAAACTAAGGCTGTAATTGATAAAGAAATTCTTGTCCTGCTGATTGGTTAGTCGACTATAAATGTGGGCATTATCTAGACTATCTCTGTGTATCTGATCCAAACTGCACTCACAAACAAAAACAACTATTAAAGCAGAAAAAGTACCAGAAAACAAATATCACTCAGTTTAAAAGTCCAATATTAGACAAAACTGAATTTTTAGCCATGCTATAATGTTGTTACCTCCTCATAAGCATACTTGGAGCTGTCTTTTGTGTCATTCACATGTGCAGTGCTTTATTATTAGTCTCTCTACATCTTCAAAGCTCAAATGCTCTATTCCACCCTGTGATGTCATCAAGTAGTGGTTTTAAAGCTTCCTTTTACTTTTAGAGATTCCAGAGCTGAAATTATCTAAACAATTCTGGTGAACATATATGAGGTTTTAAAACACAGTTCCATTGCCACATGACATCACAAGATGGAATGAGTGTTTTCTGTTTGAGACAAGAACACAGCCTAGATAAGTAGGATTTGTGTGTTACACAAAACACAATTCCAGGTATGTTTGTGAGGAAACAACATATCAGAAAATAGTAAATACAATCATCAGTTGACTAAGACGTCATTGACTGATTTATGGAATACACAACTAAAGGCCTACAGCCCTCCTGCAAACCCTTCAAAATGACCATAACTGTTTATTTTGTCTTCAGCACAAAGGCTTCTGCAAAGGCTCTCACATACACGCTCCCAATCCCGCTGGTGAGGAGTTTGTGACTGTGAAGTGTGAGATCTATGAGTCTGAGGTAGGTCCCATGTTCCAGGTGAGAAAGCCTGAGGCCCTGTTTACACTATAACACTCCTCCAGACAACACAACACTGAAGGCACTTGTTTAAGAGTGCAAATCATCTCACCTGTTGTAGTTCCAGCTCCTTCTGGTCATTGTCTTTCTGGGATTGAGTTAAATTAAAGATTAGATTAAAGTCATAAATAACAAAGCAGTGCCTACAGTTAGCATCTCACCCACAGGGAATGTTGATGACATCAGCTGCAAAGTATCAAATCTAGACAACTCCTCACATCCCCATACAATTACTTCTGTGTTATGATCTTGATGCTGTGTGTTTGAAGAAATGTTGTCTCCGCCCAGGCATCAGAGAGAGAGAAGAAACTGCATCTGCTCGGTGGAGAGACGGACCACAGTCATAACGACACTAATGTGCAGGAGCAGGGCCACGATCACGTGCACGACCACACCAAGGGCCACGGTCACCATGACGACACACACAAACACACAGACAGCGACCAGCACCACCATTCGCACGACCACGGCGGACACAGGTAAGGAACACTTAACCCTAACCCAAACCTTCAGCCACATGACCCGCTCCTCCCTCAGTCCATAGACTGTACTCTATATGTAAATGGACACAGCTAAAATCTGGTTGCAATTCACTTTATTTTGAAAAGTGAATTGCCCCTTTCTCTGTAACTACTGCTGGCAGAATCATTTTTGATCTTTTGGTCTAAAACTGCACAAAGGCTTAGGGAGTATGCAATTACTAATATAACCCTCTGTCTGCAAGGAAGATCGATTACTGGCAGCGCTATAGTTACTTATCATGGGTCGGCCCTGCTAGCATTAGCAACAGTTTTGATTGATAACGCTGCTAAGTGCCTGTACTGCTGGTTTAGCTGTGAGCGTTACTTTGGTTGCCATAATACTTGAGGTCAGAATTCCACATATGGAACTCGGCTCCTAATTCACCCCCATGCTAGCCTCCATGAGGTTCATTTTGCTGGAGCCGAATGCTGTGGGTGATGTCACTGTCTCTTAGTCCATTTCTTTATACACTTTATACTCACTTCTTCTGCAGGCATGCTCATGACCACTCCCATGACCACGGGCACGGCCACGATCACGTGCACGCCCACCACGACAAGGCGCACGACCACACCAAGGACCACCCCAACCAGCATCACAAGTACCAGCACGCCGCCGGCGTGTCTACCCACCAGCACGACCACGAGATGGCGCTAGACCACGACCACAAGCACGCTCATCTGCACGACCACGAGCACCACCATCACCACCACGGCCATGAGCACGAGAGCACCCCACACGACCACCCGGAAGGCGTGTGGAGGCAGATCCCTCCCCTGGGCGCACCCGTCACTCTTCCCGCCTTCCCTGATGTCCCAGCGGCCGGCCCTGAGGTGGGAGTCACCCTGCCCCTCAAACCTGACCCCCAGATCCCAGGACAGGTGGAGCCCACCATCGGGCCCTTTCCCACCAAAGTGTCTGCTCAGTGCCCCCCTCCTCTCCTCGGAGTCACCATTGTGGATAAATTGTTTCTAGAAGATCCTGAGTTCAAGGCGGCAGCATAAGTTTGAACAGAAGTTATGGTGAATGTATATTTTCATTTTTCTTAAAAGTCCCATTAAAAGAGAGTATTAAACATAATAAATGGCTTAATGTGTGTTATTTTTATGAAAGAAAACGTTTTATTATGTGTACTGTATTTAACCTTAGTTTAGCCTTAGTTTAGCCTAAAAAATACTATAATTATACTAATTAGTATAATTATTATATATATATAT
>JACN01085547.1:0-30573 GCA_000787155.1 Scartelaos histophorus | reverse complement strand
AATAAAATTAAATAAAAAATATAAAATAAAAATACATGAAAAACAAGCTGTCAATCATGTTGGTAATTTGAATTGCATTACAATGTAATCCAAATCTGTTTTTTCCATTATGGAGTATGTTACTTTTTAAGTAAGTAAATCAATATGAAGCTTTTCTCACCTAAAACAATACCTCTCCAAAAATACACCAAGAGAAAGATCATTCTTTCCATAAAACTCCATTGTGACAATCCTGTTAACAAAAATCCAATTACCCAAAACGTAAATTTGCTTTCAGCACATCCCAATAGTTTCTGAAGTTACTAAACTTTACCATGGGCTGACACAGGGGTTAGGGGCATTGTTGGATTGGGCTGATGAGCTGCTGAAGAGGACACACAGTCTCTGATGGTTTGCAGGGCTCAGACAGTCCAGCTGCTAATGGGAAATCATAACATTTCAAACAAAAGGATGGGCAAAATACACTTAAAGCTGCCGCTGGATAAGTACAAGATTAAACTTACCTTAGGAGCCCAACCAATGTCATTGGGTTTGCTTGGCTTGTCCTCTTCACTGTCTGCTTTGACTGGGCATTTCGCTTCAGCTTTGGTGTGCCCATTGACAGAAGGAGTGGCAAACTGGTCGGTGTTGTCTCTCTGTCGAATGCGCCCACCCTTCGCCCTATAGTCTGCCAGCATCTTGGCCAGGTCCTGACTGGTGCTCAGCTGCTCTGTGATGCGGGTGCTGGTCAGGCTGTGGCTGGGAAGGATGTGCAAAGGTTTGACTGAAGCAGACCCGTTGCTAAGGACACTGACACCGGATGATGGAGAGGCCTCTTTGAGCAGTTGTTTCTTTCTGCGACTGTCGAGCTCCTTCAGATCCTTGTTCAGGAGAGGGGATAAGTACACCTATATACAAGATAGATAAAATAAGGTAATTGTTCTTTCAATACATATACTTAAAACATATTAAATGTGATTGAATATTTTTATGAGTCAACATTCTAACTTTGTGCTTTACTATTACCACTTAACCATCACCTAATGAGTCAATATTAAGATAAGACAACATAAAGGCATAGTGACATTTTGAAAAAATCTTTGGGGATTTGTTTTTTTTTTTGGCATAAAAATATGAATTGGTGCTTCAGAATCAAAAGTTTGCCAAATACCTGTTCAGGAAAGTAGTCCCTGCTCGGGCAATGCATGCCTGGGGGAGTCAGAAGAAATGGCTCTTTGAACATAATAAAGGGTGAAATGCAGAGTATAATATCCTTTAGCTCCTGTTTGAAAGTTGTGGAAAAGGTTTTCAGACGGTCATCAGAAGAGGTCACTTGCTCTGTTACAAAGAGCCCTGTATCATCCTGCAGTGGGTCTCTGAACAGTTTGGGAGTTGAAGTCTCTGAAATTTCTCCATCCTCTAGTGCTCCCCTTTCCTCCTCCCCTGTCTTTCCTTCAGAGGTTTGGATCAAAGTGTCAGAACCCATGTCATGGTCTTCTTCCAGCAGAAAAGGAGGAGACACAAGTAAAGGAGGGGCAGGCGGACTGGAAAATGGAGAGGACGTCCTGACCTCTGTGTTTTCCGATACAGTCAGACAGGGTGAGTTTGTATTTGACTTGCCTGCGCCATTAGCCACCTCTGTTACAGCTATGCCCTCTTCTAACTGCCCATCAGCAGACTCCTGAGATCCACTAGTTTTTCTTTCACTTTCTTGGTCCATCAGTTCTTCCTCCTCTTCTTCCATGGTGGATCCCTCAAGCAGACAGGGAAAGGATGTGCTTGGAGCAACATTCGGAGGCATGGCAAACTCATCCATGAGGAATGAGATTTCCAGCTGTGAGTGATATGCCACACACACCATGAACATGATTATCTCCTTCACCCGGGACAGCTCGTACTCTGAGGCCCCACGGAGTTTGATCGAGCATCCGAGGTGGGCGGGGCAACCCTCGAAAAACATCAGAGTTTTTACATCATCTGCAACAGGGAAGCAAGAAGATGTGCAATTAATCCTAATTTAATCAAATTATTTGATTCCAATTATTGCTCTAATGAATAAAAAAATCTGTAAACCAAGTTCAGATCCACAAAACATAGAACAAAGCCTCTTGTCTAATCTTTACATTAAGTAGCTTTAAAAACAGAAAACCTTACAACTCTTCCATTGCAAATCAATGTTGTTACATAAATAACAGTTAGAAATAACAATAATGATTTTAATCAATTTTAATCATGACCCAATCATGACAATTATGATCATGGTCTCTTTAAAAATTAAACAGCTCAAAGAGTTTGTCAAGTATAGGTAAAAAGTATTGGCTTACCGTTGGGCAGAGTAAAGGGCTGCATGTAAAACTTGTGGCAGGTTCCTAGACGAGGTTTAGTCAGAAGCTGGTCCATGGACAGGACCAGATCACCCTGGGTCATACGGCTGACCCTCTCCAACACTTGCTGGACATTATATAGAAAATATATTGAACATTACACTGCATGAAATTATGCTATAGCCGAAATTTGTGGCAACAGCAAGCCTGCTATCTGTTATAATGTATATTTTTAAAGACCCTACACCAGAAAAGTTACATAGTGCATCTTTATTAAATTGACTTTGAAAAAATGTGTACTGACCGCTTTGACATTGATAACCAAAGTGATGCCATGCTCTAGCAGCATGTCCTGTGCTATTCGTGACACTGTCTTCTCCACCAGCACCAGGTTCGGACGTACGTCGACTATTCGTTGCACATAGTTCTTCAGGAACTCTTTCTCCTTCAAACAACACAATTAGGAGCAGCTCTTATAATGTGGGAGTATGGAAGTGATGTGGTTTACCTGAAGCACTATGGGTTCAATGCAGGTGAATTTGGTCTCTTCCCTGTACAGATACTCTATGGAGCACTTCAATAGCAGGATTTTGGGATTCTTGATGTATGGGTTCATCTGATTGAAAAGAAGTAAATTCAGTTAAGTACATCTGAGGCAAATTATCTTTTTGTGTATCTTAAATTTAATTGAACCATATCTATTTAATTTCTTTAGATACAAGAATCTTTGTTCACCTTTTTATGAGCTATGTTCTTGGTGCACACAAAACCATTCACCATTGTCGAGTCAAACTTTCTTCCTCCAGGAATCTAAGTCACAAATAAAAAATGTTTTGTATTTAAAATGAATTGATCCTTGATTATAATTTAATCAACATATTTATGTTACAAGTCAGTCAAATTAAAATATTTCCAAAAATGGGAAAATGATTTAATAGAATTCACATTAACACTTTAATAACCTTTTTGATATGGACAAACTGGCGGATATCCATGTCATCGTCACAGTTGCGGACATCAGGGCGAACAGTCTGGACTACCTGCCGCACAACAGGGACTATGATGTCCCGCCATGACAGAGACAGGGACTCACTGTATAGCAGCTGCTGCAACAGTGCCATCATGTGGCTATGGTTGGCTGAACTGAACAAAAATAAGGAGAAATACTATCAGAGTTTTCCAAAGGTACATGTTGTATCCTTAATGCTATTTGATAAAAATATATTTTAAAAATGTTTCAAAAGAAAGGGTAATTTTTTCACTTACAGCAGCCTCTCCATGGCTTTTTTCTCTCCATTTTCTTCTCTGAGTTGATCCAATGAACTGTGGTGCCAGCCCAGGGGAGTGAAGAGCATTTCTTTTACCTTCTCCTCCACACGTCGATTGAACAGAGATTCTTAGAACAATTCAAATGAATTAAGATATGCTTAGATCTAATTACTAGCATGAGCACCATTTTCAGCATTATTTAATGCTTGAGGGACTGCCCAATTATACCTTGAATGAAGGCATCACTTATGACAATGTTCTGTCCTCCATCCTCAGAAACAAGAAATTCAGCTGCAGCTTCAATTTGGAGAAAAGATAGGAAATAATGTAGAAAGTACAGGGTCATTTTGTTGAATGAAATATTATTAATGAGTCAATATGTGTCAGATTTAATACAATTTAGGAATCATCTCTGAATATCATCAAACATTCACAATAGTTAAACAGAAGTTTAACTCTGTAAAGACACACACACACACATACACTTATGTGATTATGTAGAATACCTTTCTGCTCAGTGGAAACTGGCACATGTGGATATTTAGCCTGTTTCTTGATGTGAAAATTCACATTGTTTTGTTCCATATTGAGGTTTATGGAGGCAGCAGAATCGCTGTCCACTACTGAGTGGAAACTGCTGACCGATGTCCTCTTACTGGGGCTGGCCGAATCTGGACAGGAAAATGAGTCAAAACAAGGACAAAATACAGATACTACAAAAACCAGTATACACTTAAACATTGTAAATACATACTTGGCGTAGTGTACTCCTCTGCAAGCTGCTCTGTGTCACTATCATCAAACTTAATATCTTTGAACCATGATGGCTCAGACTGTCCCTCTATGGAGTTCACACTGTCGCTGTCTGGAGAAGGCGTTTCAGAGAACTCTGTACTCTACAAAGCAGACACAACTGTTTCAGCATTTTCTTCTTAAAAATCTATTGTTAGGTTTTTATTGATTGCTAGTGAATCAATAGAATTCTTCTGAACCCTAAATGTCATGCTTTTATCATGCAATGTTTTTCCCTACCTGAAGAGGGCGATAGAGGGCATACTCATCCCGAAACAGCTGGTCATGATGGGTGACACAGTCCAACCATCGACCATCCACCAACGCTTGGCCAATAGCTATTGCCTGAGCTCTACCACATAAAACATGACATGAAATATGAGAAATGATTCAGCATAAAATAGCCAAAGAAAAGCAAGCATGTTAGTAATAAATGTTACCTGGTGGAGATGGTACCATTTCTAAGTAGCCAGTTGACAAGCTCCTTTCCTACAATGCAGTTCGGGTACGTCCTCAGCCAATATCTATGATCCTGAAACTCCATGCCAGTGCTGCTGTGGCAGATTTTTTTCCACAATTCCTTAAGCTGAGAGGAGTCCTACAAAGCCATGCACAAAGCATAAGCTTGAAAAAGCAAAATGAAAATTAAATTGTTATCAGCTACCAACATACCAGTAGGATTTTTCTCTCTTCTTCCTCCCGGTGGTCCATTTTGGAGCCACTTTTGGAGGCAGAGATGGCACGGCTGGGAGGCGGGCTGACTGAGCTCTCATAAGAAGGCCCCATAGTCCCTCCAGAACGATCAAGCGATAGGTTGGTCACACTTGCAGACCTGTTGAACGCACACATCAAAATTGTGGCTCTGTTTAACTTAGTTTCTAATTCTGGGAAACAGATAGATGGGGCTGACCTCTTCCTTGCAGGGGATTTTCCAATGTCTTCTTGTAGCGTGGAGAGTCTGGAGCTAAGGCCAGTGTTCTGAGGTTCCTGGTGAAGCATACTGACGTACAAAAATATGAAGCTGTTACAGCTGTCATACCCGTACATTATAATGCATAACACACTTTAACAATTAAAGAGTGAACAAGTAGAGGATAATAGCACTAGAAAGTGTTAAGCTTAACTTAGACAGTAGCGAAAAAAAAACAAAAACTATTGAAAAATCAAACAGCTAGACTCACGTCTTTCTCATCCCAACAGGAGTTTTTCTATGCCAGAAAGAGAAGGGAAAAATAATTTCTTTGAGGGTTGGCAGAGAATATAAGCAAGAAGCACACACACTTCAAGTAAAAGTAGCATATACATGCAAACAGGCAGAAGGTACAAAATGCATGCAGTATTAAACAACCCCTTACTCATTACTGTTTGTGTAAATTAATCAGTGAGCCAATATCATTTCAAAAAGCCGGTTCAACGTTTTTCTTTTACAATGAAAGATATGTTGTTTCACCGTGAAGTATAGTGTAGTAGTTAAATAAATTATGAAATTCTAAATCAAAACACAGCATCAAACAAACATCACTCAAAATTATCACAGTCAAAGTAAATGATGCAATGATAGAGGAAGTGCAGCCATGGGATAATTATGGAGAGTAAAAAGCAGATTTAAAAAAAAACTGTAAACAAGTTTGATTCATTGATGTGCATTCTCTTCTGACAGTACCTCTGCCAGGTGGAGTCTTCCTCAAGAAAGATGTTCCTGCTGGCTTTGCGCCCTCCCACAGGAGTGCGAGGCTCGCTGGGCTCCAGCACACTGATGGAACAGGAATCTGACAAAACACTGAGGTCTTCTCCGATGGAGCCAGACTCAGCGGAGTGAGCATAGTTAAGGGCCAGTTTACGACAGTACGTGCAGGCACGGAGGTCTCCTGAACATAGAAGAGAAATGCATTTTAACAAAAAATGTCAGACTAAAGTTCATGTTTATATTTTAATACATACCCGTGTATCCCATAAATTTTCCAGGAATTTCTTGGTTGCAACAACGACTGCAGAAGATCTGCCCACACAAACGACAGTGGTGACGCCGACGGAACGTTGTAAACTTCTCATTGCAGTCGTAACACTCCTTGCACTGGCTGTCGGGCATCCAGTACTGCTTCAAGTCACTGTCCTGAAAGATATCAAGAGGAGAAAAACTGATAATTTGAAAAGTAACTGATATGATATGGAGTTAATATTAAGAGGCATTAGTTACCTGACTCTTCCCCTCCATTATCTCTTTAAGCCTCTTCAGTGCTGTTCTGAGCTGCACAGCAGTGCGGGGATCATGAGTGCTGAGAGAGGAGTCAGACTTTCTGCTGCTGTCTAAACACATGAATAGACATACACAACAGCACAAATAACACAGTTAGTATTTCAAATATTTAACAAATGTGATCCTTTGACTGTGAGTTAAATAAATGTTACTGAGACACACTTTGGCACACTTTTGGTATAGTGATCTCTCTTTGTAATAACAGGTAAAAAAGATAAGAAATTGCAACATATGCAAATTAAAAGTTTCAGTTGAAAACCATATGGTGAGTTCATGTTAGATTTAAAAACATGGCAAACACTGTTTAAACTATTAGTACCTTAGTGTAAGTTTATGGCAAACCAAACACCTTGGAGTGCAGCTCTATTAAAAAGCAAACGCAAACTTGCACAAGTGCACACGCATGCACTCACATGAAGTTAAAGCAAACCTAGACAAAGTGTGAAACTAAAAGTTACTGTATTTAACTAAACAGTGCAGAGCCCTCACCTGGCCAATCCACTGGAACTAAAAAGACATGAGAATGGTCAACTGTCAGTAAATACAATCCCCATCTTTCAAAATAAAAAAAGTATTTACAAGCATGTAGAAAGGACAAAAGCTTTAGTCCACTACGATTATTATTTATTTACAAAGAAATACATATACACAGCAGTTAAACATTGGGCTTTCCCAGTGACCTGAGATTTATTTTTGAACATGTAAACATTGCTCTGTATCTTCATTTGTTTTATGCTGTTGAGAATTTTAAATGGTGTGAATACAGAATGGTACATGGAGTAAAGTAATGAACCTACAGACTACTTGCAAAGACATTTTAGGAATGTAAAGATAACTTGTGGATAGTTGAAGGGATGAAATCAATTTCTCTTCAGATATTTCAGGCCACTAATCTATGGATCACATAAGCCTGTTGACAAGATGCTTATGTAACTAGATGTATATGTGTTGAATTATATAGACACAAACAGTAAAATTTTCCCCAAAATAAATCTAAGCTTAAAGCTGGAATTTATTGATCTCTAAACTGGCAGCTGAACTAAATGCATTAGGGATTTGGCTTATGTCAACAGAAATGGCACATCCTTGGAAAAGATAGCAATAAAAATACATTAAAAATAATACCATAAAGCATGAAATAGCTGTTACCTGAGGCGGTAGAGGTGCGTCGGAGATGGTCAGAGCGCTGCTTCCGGTTGGACCTGGATCCATGTCCTGAGAGGGAAGGACTGACAGACCAACTCCTCCTCTCCGAATGAGCAGAAGGGGATGGCACATCTGCTTTTTCTGCAACAGAGGAGGGAGGCCGCCCCTCCTCTAAACAAACACATAGAGCCGCATTAACATAACTGTATGAATGACAATATAGTAACCACCAGTACATGCTGACAGATTTGTATTGCATATATTCATGCAAAGCAAGTGTCCATAATAACTATAATATTAAGCACTGGTAGTGGAAAGTAAAGTTTTTCTTTTTCTTATTGTTCTGTGGAAGAATCATTACTTGGGTCTACTGTGAAAGCACTTGAAGAACTTTAACTACAAGATGTATAATCAGTGTTTTGTTTTGTTTTTTTAAACAAACACAATATTTTGTTGACCACCAGCTGCTTTTTAAAGTGCAGTGTGTAAAAATTGGAATACAAGTGTAAAGACTTTAAAGACAAACAGCATGTGTGTCATGTGGCTCTGGGGTAATAGCTCTGTTTCAAGCAGGCGGGCCCTATCACCTGACCACACAAGACTGTGGATAATTGCCTTGGCTGATGCCATAATGAAAGCAAAAGGGATACACTTCTGTACATAAAATGATTTCTACTCCTGGAATTACTCAGAATTGTAGCCTGCTCCACAGCAGTTCCTGACCTTTGTTACTGAATCGAAACAAGTTGACAAATGAGCTGTATGCGGATCGGAGGGGAGGCTCGTCCTGGTCCGGCGTCAGAGGTTTAAAGTGTGTCAGATGTGAAGGGCTGGTGGGAGAGAGAACAGGCGGGTCAATGCTCCAGTCTGTTGAGGATGAAGACGACGATTTGTCATCTGCTGCCATGTCACATATCCTCCTGACAAAGAAGAAAAAAAAATGTATGTGTTATAAATCAGCTATAACACAGATATAGACAACAACATAAAATTTATATCTGTTAACCCATGGCCTTCTAGATGTTCTAGAGTGCTCCTAGCCATGTTGGGCACTGATGTCAATGAGAAACATACCAAATGGGCATTTGCAAACAGGTTACAAGACAAATAAAAAGTTAAAACACCAAACTCCTCAGGTGTTTCTATTCCCATTTTTTTTATTCCACTTTACATAACAAACCCAAATAGTATCTTTACATTGGCTTATAAACAATCATAATGTCCTACTCTTGACTTGCAACTGCCACATACAAGTAATTATTAAATGGTAGAGCTCTATAATCGACATTTAGTTTATACATAGAGCTAGTAGGTTAGCCATCGGCATGATTTCGAATATTCAAGAACCTCAGCGTGATTTCAACAGATTTGGACTGTATCACGAGAGCCCTTGAATCAAAACGTAAAGGAAACAAAAAGGCAGAAGCAGCAGAATTATATCTTGTTCTAAATCATGTGACCACAACAGGCCAGAGCATGGCTGCTGTAGCTTCCTGCCAATTTGACAGTCAAAGATACCTCTATAGATTAGTGACGCTATCACATCTGACAACAAGGAACAACAAAGAATATGGTACACGAAAAGTAATAAAATACCGGCTCTTATTTCATTAAATTGTGTTATATGACAAAAATGAATGGGCAATAAAAGCATTTTAATCCGCCCGTGCTTCATTGGCTAAACGATAGAACAATTCCCAGACTTACTTACAAGCGACAGCGCTTTCTTGCAAAAAGTGACAACCTAATAATTATATCATCGACCGAGAAGTAGTGAAGTTAGCTTATCTGGCTAATGTTAGCATGCTAGCTAGACAACCTGATCTTGAAACAGAAAATGGGATTAATGAGAGGTAAAACCTATAATGTCCTATTTACCTGTTCAGTTATGAAGTCCACATCACTCTCCCGAGTTCTCCCTCTCTGAAAACATCTGTGAGACACCCAAAAAGGATCGCAGACTTCCACATCCATCCACAACACAGGCAGGCAAGGCTAATCGCACCTGATCGCAGTGATAAGTAGACATAAGTAACAAAAAAGAATATTCATCATATTTAAACTTTCATCAGTCTTAACGTTTGGAAGTGAATAATAGCAACATTTTAGCATTTTAGCCATTTTCTATAGTGGAAGAGAGTTGGAAACAAAAAAAACACAAAACATTAGACCCTGCGCATGCGCACTCACACGGCGGTCTTTTGTTGTACGTTTGAAAATGGCATAAACGTTGGATTTTGCTTAAGATTCCTCCGGTAAACCCACGGAAATACTTCGAAGTTTGCTGGAAGTCACTATCGCATACCATTGTAATTAATGCATTTATGTTAATTTATCTAGCCTGTTTTGTATGCTGTTTCGTGTTAACGCTAAATCAGTTTACAACAGCGTAAATCTTGTAATGTTGTAGCTAAAATTATCCACTTAATCTGGGGTAGCGTTTAATGAATTAACAGCGGGACTTTTTCACTGTAGTGGGGTTGTTTTGTATGACGTTAACATTTGCATACGGGGCTGTTAACTAATATCCAAATCTTAAAATTTTTCTTAACTTTCTGCTTTTCTTGTAGGACTCACAATGATGCTACCAGTGAGTACTATGGCACCTTCAAAGGCTGCAAAGCAGTCTACAGTTGCAGCATCAAAGATCAAAACCAAAATGCTCAGTAAGTGTATAGCTGTTTTTATTTTATTTAATGTTACCAATTAATGTCTAATAAATATCCAACATCACCCCACCAGACACATCCTCCTTTTTCAAGGTCTCTTTAAAGACAAACAACAAGGCCTTAGCAGTTGCTTTAGCTACAGAAAAAGAAAGAAGCAGACAGCTGGAAAGGGAGATTGTTTATCTTAAGAAAAAAGTTGAAGGATTGTGCTTTGATTTGGCAGTAAAGAAATACAAGCAGAGGAAACTGGTGCGTTTTCATTTATTTTCTATGAGATTTATCACATTCAGATGCTGCATGCAAAACTTCAGATGCTGCATGCAAGCTGGAGTAGTATGTTTAAATCTTACTTTTTTGTTTTACAGTTTGTTATATTAAAAAATCTACAGAAAAACACTCTGAATCACCTAGAAATGGTGACAGATCTTTTCTTATCTGACAATGTAAGCAGCCTTCTACTCTGGTTATACATTTCTCACACTGTGTTTAAATTATCAATTAGTGATGTCAATGCCTACAACATTGTGTTTTCTCCCTAAGGATGTTCCTAATTCATTTGGTGACCATCAGAATAATGTGGCTAATACTGGGGATGAAATTCATTCATTGTAAGAAAAATAATGAAATGAGAAATAGTTTACAGTTGGCAAATTCTTGCTTCTCATGATAATGTATTTTTTCAGTCCTGCAGGACAGTTAACCTCTATGTCAGAAGTTCGAAAGGATTTTTCATGTCCACCACAGCCTATTGAAGAGTTAAACCTGTTACTGGATGATGTTAGTGAACTGAATAAATCCAGAAGTTCAGTTCATGTATTCAATGGTAATAGTTTTATATAATTATCTAATGCATATTGATATAACATAGAACACAAAACAAGCTGTTTAAGCTAAGATAAATACTGATAATAATATAATATGTTTACTTTCAGTTGTCAAAGACCGCAAAAGCCTTGCTAACCCACCTGCGCAAACGCCTTCACTGCCAAGCACAAGGCCTTCCAGCAGCTTAAGAGATGAGGTGGACAGGCTGTCAGTGATGTATGCCCAGAATGGATATGATGTAAATACAGTTCTGGGTTTTCAGCCCAGAGAATCTATACAGAGCAACTGTGAAAAACCCAAGTCTAATGTCTCTGAATCTGACCACAGTGGAAAACCTGAGAAGACAATTATTTTCGACTCAGCCATGGAGCTGACTGTAACTACTGCTCCTGATATAATTACTGTTGGGGAGAAACCCCGAACCAATCGCTCCTCTGACAAAAATGAAAAAATCAAGACGAAAGATGAAGTAACTTGCGTAAAAATTCATAAACTACAAGCAAAGATGACACAAGAAATAAATGTACCAATTTTTACTGAGTTAGAGAAAGATGTGGTGTGTGCACAGGATACAAACACAAAGCTAGTGGAGCCACAAACAGTCAAAGCACAGTGTAAAAATAAGACTGCTTCTCGCATACCAAAAATGACAAAAAGTGCTTTGACAAACTCCAAGAAAAAGGACAAACTGAAACTTAGTGACCAGTCAGGTGCAGAAAATATCAATACTCACCTACTAGATATGGATGATTATTTTAATGATAATGAAATTCAGAAACCCACCAATTCAAGTAAACCTGTGGAATTAAAATTTCAAGAAAATGCTGATGCAATGTTCAATATTAATTGCAGGAGATCTAAAACTAAGAGCCGGCGAATGTCTTCATCTCGAAAGAAAACTTTTTTCATTCCACCCTTGCCTTCAAGCGAAGTCACACTTGAAAGTGAATGGGCTTTCTTAGAATCAATACATAATTTGGGAAGGCCTGAATCTGAAAATCAAGAGCAGGACAAATCAAGGCTGTGGGACCACAACAAATCAGACACTGGCTCAACTGACTTATTTTTAGATAGTTATTTAAAAGAGGATAAAACTATTTCTGAAAAGGCCTCCCAAAATACTTCCATGGTACACGAGGAACCCACAGAAGTTCAAGTTAGTTCAAAAATAAACTGCAGGGCAACTCGAAGTAAAAGAGGATCCCAAACAACAAGGAGAACATTTGACCTGCCGTATGCCGAAAGTAATGGCAACCAAACCTCTACAAATGTGGAGGATGAGTCTAAAGAATTTAATTTCTCTACAGGTATGAATGAGGAAGATGATAAACAGGACTATCTTAGACTATCTGTCCAGTCCTCAGACCATAGTTGTTATTTGTCAGAAACCTTGGACAAAATACACCACAATGACCACAATGCTGAAGTGCTCACAAAAAGTGTAAAAAAGCATAAAGCAAAATGTAGAGGAACATTTGTCATTTCCACAAACAACTGTGGCCCTTTATCAGATGTATCTGTTATGGAGGACGAGGTCACTTGTATGAGATCAAGCACAGGGGTGGTAAAATCCACTGCTGTAAAAGAGCCATGTATAGGGAACAAATCAGACACACATGGTCTTGAAGCTCTGGTTACCTCTTGTAAGCGCCCTTGGGTGGCCGCTGAGGAAGACACCAACCAAGTACCAATAGATGACTGCAAAGCAATGGAACCATTTTCAGACGTTCAACTCCCTAAAAAAGCCAGACTGGAAGAATCAAAACCTGAGAAAAAGAAATCTGTTCAGAAGGAAGAGAGCAGTAAAAGAAAAAAGAGAAGCACACGCAAACTTAATAAGAAAAATGATCAGAACAATATTGATTCCAGGAGTTCCATGTGTCTTTTTGACAAGGACCTCTCTGATTTCAACAACAAGTCTGTGGACAATTCACAACTGGTTGATTCGTTGTTTGGTCCACATGAAGATGAACTGCACACAGGCGTTAATGAGGCTAAATTCAAGATGAACAGAAACCCCAAACAATATTGTAAAATGTCAACGTTGCATGCACCCATTAACCTGAGAGAGACATTTGTTGTGTATAGCCATTTTTCTTCAAGTGATTCAACAGTGCAGCCAGATGGCGGACTTGTAATGGATGAGATGCCTCCCTGGTTGGATCAAGATGTCAGCACTGCAGATATTGAGATGGGAGGCTCTGTGCTCTGTACTCCCAGAAGAGAGACAACAAGTAAAACAGAGGCACGTGGCCCATCTCCCAACAGAGTATCGGGTAATATATCATGATTTATATACGATTTTTACCCAGTAGCCCACCTCACCCTGGTTTTGTTAGGTTCACTAATATGGAAGTATGTAAGAGGTTTTATTGGTGTTGGCTGTGTTGCAGTGGGAAGAGCCCTAACTTCACTGACAAACACAATTTCAACCCCAGATAAGGAAAACGGCAGGCTAACACGGAGACGAAAGGGCCCTGTGAGTTACAAGGAGCCACCCCTTAACAGGTCAGTCTCATCTAATTTTTCAAAATTCTATTTAAAATTTAATATGAGTTTAATTGTGTTCTTTTTACAGTAAAATAAGACGTGGAGACAAGTTTACTGATACTGAATTTTTGAATTCACCACTGTTTAAGGACAAGAAATCCAAGAAAACTTCCACAAAGACTAAGTCCTAAATACAATGATAACTTTTTTTTTTTTTTTTTAACTAAGTCTGACTATTTTGTTTGCAATAAAGACATTTACCATTTTATATGTTTCCCTGGTTTCAATTATTCCTTCATCTTCACTGAATCAAACATTTCTTAGCAGCATTTTCAGGTATGTATGCCTGTGTATTGTCACAGAGATTGACAGGAGGTTGGTCATGAATAATTAAGACTGTTAACTGAGAAGTCTGCCCTGTGATCCACATTACTCTTTTCTTTAGGGCTGCAATGCTTGTGAGCCAGATTCAATGTAGAAAGCCAACCATGCCTTCAATGGTCAGGTGCATTGTCAGTTATAGTACAGTTTTTTGGTGAGTAAATTTTTTTTTCTATTTGTTGGTTATTCAGATCATGTAAAAAAAAATGGATTTTGAATCACATTCATATGGCTGCTATGTTTTCAGTTGAGCTTTCATGACAGTTTCAAGGTTTTTTCATAGCTGACTGAATTTAGATTTTGCGTACTCATTGCAATGACTAACTTTTTTTTTTAGAATTTAGAAAATGGGAGCAAGGAGGTTAAAAAAAGATCTTGAGGTTCTTCTGTGAGTTTAAATGACAATAAGATATAAGCATTTCTGTCATAGCTGGAGTGGAGCTGGAGTATAACTTTTTTTCCTAACTTGCAGTGGGGATTACATTGGGCAGAGGATTAGAGAGAAGTCATTTGATCCAAAGGGGAAGGGGACTGGCACAATGCTGGATGACCTGGTAGTATTAAAAATAACATGACTCAGTTGAACAACTATTCATTATCAACTGGATTTTGTGTTTATTACAGGCCCATTATGATCTTGCAATAAGTGTTGCCCTTTGGTGGCTGAATAAAGAAGAGGGGCGGTATGTGTTTGACAGAGACATCTTGTAAGCAGCTTTTTAATCATGACTATCAAATGTGAAAAAATGTAAACTAAAATACATTTTCTTAGTGGAGCTACCACTACTGCCCATTATCCAAATCACTTGGAAAGAGAAGCTATGATTCTATCATCCTTTGCTGGCATGATTATGGTGAGTGCCATAGTTCAAAATGTTCAAAAATATTTAGCAGCCATAAATTATGTTTGTTTTTTGTTTTCACATGTGATATGCCAGAATAAGCTGCCAGTTGAAGAAATTCTGGCTCTATACAAATGTAAACCAGCTGCTACTTACTCCAATGAGCATTCAAAGGTAGAGTAAAGGTCTAATTTAGCTTAGACTATAAGATAATTGTGTGTGCTATTTTCCTAAACATTTTTTTCCATTCCTAGGCAGCGATTGTTTACCCCTTTACTCTGTCGTACCATCCGTTTGCCATGCTCTCCTCTTACAAGGCTGTACACCATTCCAAGAAACACAGTGAGTGGCAGTGTATCTGTAACATTTACCATCTAAGTTGTGTTCACCAGCTTTTGAAATCTCCTGTTAAGATGACAAGTTGAAACAATGGCTGTCTGAGAAGGCCAAGGCTAATGCTCTTCCAACTCGGCCGTCATCTTCATCCTCGTCATCTCAGTCATTTCTAAGTGTAGGTTATCACATTTTATAAATCAGATATGCTCAAGAATATGGGTGCCCAAACCTTCTACTGTATGCAAAACTGTAAGTGGAAATGTACAAATCTTTTATCCTGGGCTGCATCAAAGGTCCTCTTCATAAAGCACCCCTGCTCAAGAGCAATTACCCTGTTAAATGTAGCAGTACCTTTCTGCCCTCTAGTGGCTATAATTGCAGTATTTGTTTGCAGGACACCAGTGAGTACCATGAAGAGAGGACTGAGAATTATGAAGGTTCACAAGAATCTCTTCAGGACTGAGGACCATTCAAACTTATAGCAAGCCAAAATACTTTAAATGTATTTTGTTGGATACTAATGATGCAGCAAAATATCACATTTAGGGTGTGTTTGTTTTCTGAATTGGTTTGTAGAACCAGTGCTGTTGCTATATTTAGTTTAAAAAGCACCACAGTGTTGAAATGTCAACAATGGACACATTGATTTGTGATGACTTTGGACTTTCTGTGTGAAAAGTTTTAATCTGCTTGATAATGCATAGCTGAATAAAATGTCCATATCAATTAAATGGGTTCAGTGGGTCAGTAATTTGCTTAGTGTGAGTTCTGCATTGATGATTCAGGGATTTCCACTGTACGCCCTGAATCAGGACTTTAGGCAGTCGTGCCAGCTTGGTAAATCCCTCGTCATTGAAAAAACAGCTAATGTGGGGTCTTGTAACCTTTTGATTGAGGTTTATATAACAGAGCTGTGGTTTTGTGGCTTTGTGAGTCCACCATTTAGTGCAGGGTACTGGCTTCAACACACTTTCAGGATGAGTAGCAAGGTAAGACTACATTTGTAACCGCATAGCACTACTATCTAACTTGCTATAAAAGTTTATGTAACACTAATTTATATTTTCTTGTATAATTGAAAGTATGATTTTATATGATTTATTAAGGTAAACTATTATGTGTTTGTTCACCTATTATTGGTGCATAATATATCATTGTGTTGTGTGACACTTATGTCTCTAAATTATTTTTCATTAAGGTAGTCTTACTTTCTTGCCTTCTCTTGGCCTAGATAATCTTTTATGAGGACAGAAACTTCCAGGGTCGCTCCTATGAGTGTGACACGGACTGCCCTGACATGCACCCACACTTCAGCCGCTGTAACTCCATAAAGGTAGAGAGTGGCTGCTGGGTGCTGTATGAGAAGCCCAACTTCACCGGGTACCAGTATGTCCTGACCAGAGGAGAGTATCCAGACTACCAGCGCTGGATGGGCTACAATGATACTATTCGCTCTTGTCGTACCTTTTCCTATGTGAGTATTTCTTGATCGTAAAGCTGAATGTGAGGGGATGAATGGTATTATGTCGGAAAGTGTAATCGGGAGAAAATATACAGCATGAGAGTGAGAATGAGAAAGGACTTACTTATGTTGTTTCAATTCTGATGAGAGGTCACAACATCTGACTTCAACCTGGTGGCAGTCCACCAGTGATTTTTATGAGTATTTCACCACAGAAAAAGCCTAAATAATGTATGATATAGGATATATATATATAAAAAGTTTTTAAATTCCTTTAAAGTTTCATTTATAATTTATTGTTGTACACATACAGTAGCCGGGCATGGATACTTCTTTCAATTTCAGCCAGTAGTCTGGAAGCTTTGTGCATCAATAAAAGTTCTTCTACCAGCGAGGCAAACTGCAGCAGAGTAAAACATGAGTTTAAACACACATGGCTCTATCTCAGTGCTGAAAACGTAACCCATTATTGGTGACAACAATACTAATGTCATTATTTTTAAGGAACAAGAATTACAAGTTAAGAGTATTTATTTATATCTCCAGACAAGTGAGGGGCCTTATCGCATCTGTATCTACGAGAGGCCAAACTTCCAAGGTCAGATGATGGAGTTCAGTGAAGACTGCGAGTCGGTTCAAGAACATTTCCGCAGCCGTGAGATCTACTCCTGCAATGTGATGGATGGATACTGGACCCTGTATGAGCACCCCAACTACAGGGGCCGGCAGTACTTCATGAGGCCAGGGGAGTACCGCAAGTTCAGTGACTGGGGGGCCACCTGTGCTGCCACCGGCTCCTTTCGCAGGATTACAGAATTTTAAACAGAAATTACATTAATTAATAATTGTATTAATGACGCAAACTGAGGCTCATTATAAATCAAAATTTTGTGGTGGACTAGTAACTACTATAAAAAAAACACCCATTGGACACATTTATTGAGCAAATAAACATATAAACTATTCTTGTGCTTGTATGGATTCTTTTAGGGCATTAACTACAGCAAATGCTTTATTATTCATGAATAAATGTCTGTAAATCATAATGAGAAAAGATACTTTTCTTTGGATTGGGTTGTACAAGTAGACACATGACACACGTATACAACTGTATAAATTCAAAGAAGCCATAGTGATTGTTGCAGCTAATGTAGCTCTTGCTAGAAGGTAGGGCCCAAACAGAGAACTGGACAAACAGGGGAAGACTCCTGTACTGTCCATGCTGACACCAGGTCTCATTATAATGACAAAACAGTTAGCAACTGTTGTCAGGGTATAAAACATGCAAAACATGAGCACAGTGTAGTTGATTGTTTGACAGACACAGCTGACAAAATGGGAAAGGTAACAAAATCATCTCAGCTCCTCCTTAAATCTGATACTCAACTGCAAATTGTGACAGTTTTCCCTCTATTTGCACTGATTATTTTTAGATCATCTTCTATGAGGACAGGAACTTTGGAGGTCGTCACTATGAGTGCACGAATGACTGCACTGACCTCCATTCAATGTTTGACCGCTGCCGATCCATTCGAGTGGAGAGCGGCATGTTCATGATCTATGACCGTCCTGGATACATGGGACACCAGTACTTCATGAGGAGAGGAGAATACTCTGACTACATGAGCATGACAGGAATGACTGACTGTGTCAGGTCCTGCCGAATGATCCCTGTGGTAAGATTACTGATAACATATGACTAACATCTGTGATATCAAGGGACCTTGATTGTAAATATTCTTAAATTATTTGTACATTATCTGTTCTCAGCACAGTGGTTCCTTCAGGCTTAGGCTATATGAGCACTTTGACATGGGTGGCACAATGATGGAGCTGGCAGATGACTGCTCCAACCTCATGACCCGCTTCCATATGTCCAATTTCAACTCGTGTAACGTAGAGGGCCACTGGCTGGTGTACGAGCAGCCCCACTACAGAGGTCGCCACTACTACCTGCGCCCTGGACAGTACAAGAGCTTCAATGAATGGAGTGGCAACAGCTCCAGGATGGGCTCCATCAAACGCCTCATGGATCTCTAATGACAGCAAAATCAATTTTAGTAAAGTTTCTCCTTTTTGCTGTATATCACACACTGAATAAAATGACTTTTACACTTAAAATGACCTTTTGTTCCTCTATGTATGTGGCTGGCATACTGTAATTATTGTCATTAAAAGCATAGTAGTATAATATATGGCCTAATGTGTATGTAGGTATACTAACACACACACACACACACACACACACATATATATATATATATAACATTCTTCCATTGTAAAACAGCCCCATATTCTTGAATAGTACAACATGAAAGACAATGCAAAGTTTGCATTTTACATTCTCTCTATATATATGACACTCTCCTAAAAAGGTAAATGGGACATACCCAGTGAGATGTGTACGCTGTGAAGAGGACAAAATGGGAAAGGTAAATATTACAGATTTTAACACAGAGCCTATACTTTTATCTATCCTAATGGCAAGTTGGATCTTTTATTTGATAGCAAAAAACTGATTATGATTTCAGATCATCTTCTTTGAAGAAAAGGACTTCCGTGGACGTCATCATGAGTGCGATGGAGACTGTCCTGATCTGTTGTGCTTTTTTAACCAGTGCAACTCCATTAGGGTGACAAGTGGCTGCTTCATGATCTATGAAAGGCCCAACTACACCGGGAATCAGTATTGGCTAAAGAGTGGAGATTACCCCGACATTCACAGCATGGGGCCCTCTGAATCTGTCAGTTCTTGTCGCTTCATCCCAGTTGTAAGCAGTATTTCTCAATTTAGATGTTATATTTTTGATGTTGGTGTGTAGTGTTAGATGTATATTAACATGCATATTTGTTTGTCAGGAGCAAGGTTCTTTTAACATGCGTCTATATGAACGCATTGAATTTGGAGGTCAAATAATGAACTTGGAGGATGATTGTCCAAGTGTTATGGATCGCTTCCATATCAAGGACATTTTTTCCTGTAATGTGACTGATGGCAACTGGCTCTTCTATGAGGACCCAAACTACAGTGGAAGGATGTACCTGATCCAGCCTGGAGAGTACAAAAGGTTCAGTGAGTGGGGCAGTCGCTCTGCAAGAGTGGGCTCCATCAAGCGCATTACAAATGATTAAGTAACTGTAAAAAGATAGGTGAGGGCAAGTATCCAGAAACAGATCTCTTGCAAATGTATTCAATTAATTCAGATTCATTCTGTACTTTCCTATTGTTGCATGTGAAAAATAGAATGCTCTGTCCTGAAAATAAAGTATATGTAATTGTAAACATTATTTTTTTAATTATTAGTATTGATTATTTACAGTACAAGTACAACAAAAACTAAACAATATCACACACAAATATAAAGATAGCTTACCTCAGCATTAACTAGTCTGTGTTCAGACAGTTGTGTGTTCTTTTATTAAAAATCAGATATGCTTATGTTGTTCAGCAGTGTATTGTATGATAGCATTTTGTGGCTGAATTTGTGAACCTTGTAGAAAAAACAAAAACTCATCATAGAATTTATACAAAGCCTTACGCTCCACCCCTTATCCATCACCCCTGTGAGCGATATATTTGAATGACAATACTTTATGCTGTGCAATCACAGTGCTGCCTTTTTTCCCTTTTTCCTATAAAGCACTCTTGCTTGCCTCACTGCACTGGCCACTAGCCTAATATCTGATGACAGAACACATCATGGGAAAGGTGAAAATACACAATAAAAAATTATGTATGCAAGCTCCTATTTTACTAAACAAATGTTTCCTTTTTCCAGATAATTTTCTATGAAGACAGAAATTTCCAGGGGCGCTCTCATGAGTCTAGCAGTGACTGTGCAGACCTCCACTCCTACTTCAACAGATGTAACTCTATCAGAGTGGAGAGTGGCTGTTTTATGGTCTATGAGCGTCCTAACTACATGGGTAACCAGTACTACTTAAGACGAGGCGAGTACTCTGATAATCAGCGTGTGATTGGCATTAATGACTGCGTGCGATCATGCCGCATGATTCCCCAGGTACCGTGTATCATTTTCATCGGTCATTATTTTTATTTGAACAAAACCATACGTAGCACATGATTAACCTTGTGATTATTCTGTGGCAGCATCGTGGCTCCTACAGGCTGAGGCTGTATGAGCGCTTTGACTTGTCTGGACAGATGCATGAGCTGGTGGATGATTGCCCAAACCTCCAGGATCAGCTCAGTATGTCTGACTTCAACTCCTGTAATGTGATGGATGGCTACTGGCTTTTGTATGACCAACCCAACTACAAGGGCCGAGTGTACTTCCTGCGGCCTGGAGAGTACAGAAGGTACAGCGACTGGGGAGGCGTAAGCCCAAGAGTGGGCTCAATCAGAAGAATCACAGACTTCAACTAAAGTTTGTGTAATTACCAAACTTTACTCTATTCTGTTTTTCCAAGCAATAAACTCTACCCTTAATAAACATTAAGATTCTGTCTGGTCTGATATTTGTATTAAATTACATCAAACTGACAATAACACAAAATAATAACTTAACTTTTTATGCAACTGGTGGAGTTGTTGAGTACAATGATCTTGTGCTTAGACCCCATACCAGACTAAATAACCAAGCAGCTTGCTGTGTGTGCCCCATCCGGGGTTAACTGTCTTTATGGGGTGGAATTTATCCATATACTTGACAGTTTCTCAGTGCATCAGTGCCAAACATACAAACTTGAATTAAAAGCATGATAACATACTTAAATGTTTTTCTGATGTACTCCCGTGTAGTGTTTTCTTTCAAAACATTACACATCTTTACTTAGAAGGCCCTTTCCATCAGAAATCTCATCATCATCCTCTCGTATAACTGACATTATACTGATTAACCAACTTAACAAACAATACACAATAAAATGTTATTATATTATGTTATTGTCTCTAATCATTATGTAAAAATTGTGCTTGTATTCATTCATCATACTTATGTCCCTGTGAACATATACCTTTAACATTTGAACAGTATTTTATATTACTTATAGTGTTGAAACATACATAGCAATTAAATATGATAAAACCTTTACTTTCAAAGTGACCTACAAACAGGGAGTGTGGCACACTTACTTATTTGCATACGTGGTTTGCCGAAGCAGGGCTGTGGAGAGTGGCTTCCTGCTCTGTTACACAACTTATTTAATGCCGGAGGGTTGTTCCATATTGTTCTGAGCTATTGTCCCCTGGATGTGTGGATACCATACTAGTGTTTTCCTTTGTCCATGCATGTCAAAACACCAAACCAGTTAATTATTTATCTTTTTTTCCCCAAGTACAAATCCATATTTTTGCCCCAATGTTGTGCTCTAACAAAAAGGTAAACATGTGCCAGTAGCCTTCAGTTATAACTATGAGGGACAATTTGAATAACAATGCTTTGTTTGTCAAGAGGTAGTATAAAAAGCCCTGAAAACATGGGGAATCTCTCCATCGGAGACCATGGGCAAGGTGAGTACAGTTTTCTCTCTGTTTAGATGAGGTTTACACTCAATAAATAGTTTTAGTTTGTTCTGGGAAATGTAGGTATTAGAAAATTTCTTACTTGATATTTTTTCATCAGATCATTTTTTACGAGGACAAGAACTTCCAAGGCCGGAGCTATGAGTGCAGCAATGACTGCACAGACCTTCACTCGTACTTCAGCCGCTGCAACTCCATCCGGGTTGAGAGTGGCTGCTTCATGATCTATGAACGCCCCAACTTTATGGGCCACCAGTACTTCATGAGGAGAGGAGAATACCCTGACTATCAGAGATGGATGGGTTTCAGTAGCTGTATTCGCTCTTGTCGGATGATTCCATTGGTGAGAAACAAATTTTGACTAGTACAATTTTCCGTGTACTTTTATATTTATTTGGTTTTATTTGTTCTGTCCAAAAAGTATCGTGGCTCCTACAGATTGCGAATCTATGAGAAACCAGACTTCAGCGGTCATATGATGGAGTTCATGGATGACTGTCCTTGTGTGTCTGACCGTTTCCATCACCGTCATGTTTACTCCAGTAACGTAATGAATGGCTTCTGGATCTTCTACGAGTATCCCAACTACCGGGGCAGACAATACTTCCTTCGGCCTGGGGAGTACAGGAGGTACCGTGACTGGTGTGCCACCTGTGCCATTGTGGGGTCCTTCCGGAGGGTCACAGAATTTTAGCCATTAAGCAAATCTTGCTGTAAATATAAAACATTTTGTTTATTAAAGATGTTGAATTTTTAAACTCTTTGTCAAAGTGTTATTTTTCATATACAATTTAAAGTAATTTACAATATCCTTAAAACAAAATTATGTGACTTTATAAGCAACAAAATAAAGCAATATTTTTCTAAAGTGCAAACTTTGGTAAATAATAGACTATCTGAAGATATTATTACTTTAGCATTAATCCACTCTCTGGTCTTTTTCAATAAAAATAAAAAATAAAAACTCATAGGCTACTGCTTTAGCGTCAGATCCAGTTAAAGTCTCTTGACCATAGATCACACACACGGTCCTACTTGACGGTTTATAATTTAACAGTTAGTTTGTAGAGCCTGGGCTGAGCTGTTGGCAAACTAAATCATATCTGTAAGAAAATACAGTTCACAAATGTCGCTTCATTAATAGACTGACCGGCTATTCGCGTTTTTTTAGATTCTTATTCTAATTCTAGGGAAATTGTTACAATTTAATCAAACTGTTTAAAAATGGTATAGGTTAACATTACATACAGTTGAGTGTTTTTGCTTCGATCTTCTCCTGGATTGTGTGAAGAGAAATCGTGGTCCATAAGAAAAGCTGCTTCTACATGTGCCTGTGTCTCAGGTGGGTGATGCTAATTGTGGCTAAACGTGAAAATCTGTTTCGCGACCACGATCACCGTGTGAGCTAATCATGACTTCTGTGCAAGCTAATCAGGCTAACATGCTAATTAGTAAACGTGTTATCTTAATTAGAAATCGTTAATTCGGATTTGCGGTCCTGTCTAAGGAGTAAGTCTGAATGGTTTTCCTCGTATTCCTCTTGCTAGGCCCTTCTAAGGTAAGTACACATCCAATGTGAGCTGATAATCAACGAATTAAAAAAAACGAAAAAAAAACAAAAAAAAAACTGAGCAAAACTAAACTATCGCCTTACCACTATGAATAAATCATGATTAGCAGTGTATATGGCTACTACTCTATGTAGCTGTATGGCACTTACTATAATTAAGTCTATTATTACTACTAATATAAACTCTTTATCATGTATGCCCATTATATTGTTATAGTTTAATATGTGTATGTTTTTAATTAGTGTTAGCAAGTCTAGTCTATTTAATAAACTAATCCACCTAGGGTTCTTTTCCCACATATGGTGTGTATAATCTAAATTCATGTACAATCACTCCTCTGCAATTAACCTTTGTATGTCACTAATGTCTTCTTTTTTATTACTGGAAGACTCAAGAATTTAACTTTCATTTTTTAGATCTGGGTGTGCTGTCACAAGCTATCCATCAGCAGTCATCAGACTGTACAGTACATGACGACGAACCTTCTCACTGAGAATAGAAAACACACAAAGCTCATTGCTGTAATAGACAATACAGATGACTGCTGCCAGAAATGTATGGAGAGAGATGCATTGTTACACATTTATAAGCCTCGTTCAGCAAAAGTCATACTGCTAATTCATCAGCTTTGTACATTTGAATAACAACACATCATGGCCCCTAGGATTTTGTATAAAAAGGCTGGGGTATCATGATGTTGGTAGAGCAAGTTGAACCATCTACTGGGAACATTGTCAAACAGCACCATGGGCAAGGTAACGTTTATGCTCCCTCTTTTGATATTATAGATATTAATATTAAGCATTCTTGCACATTAAAGGTTTTGTAAACCACGTCTTTCAGATTATCTTCTACGAGGAGAGGAACTTCCAGGGGCGCTCCTATGAGTGCATGAGTGACTGCTCTGACATGTCCTCCTACCTGAGCAGGTGTCAATCCTGCAGGGTGGAGAGTGGCTGCTTCATGGTCTACGAGCGTCCCAACTACATGGGCATGCAGTTTTTCATGAGAAGGGGAGAGTATCATGACATGCAGCGCATGATGAGCATGGGCATGATGTTTGACTCCATTAGATCGTGCAGAATGATCCCCTATGTAAGATGCCAACTCACTTTTAATCATTATTTTAAATACTTATTATTGAAAAACTTTTTTTTTTCTTTTACAGCACAGAGGCCAGTTCAGGATGAGGATCTATGAGAGGGAGAATTTTGGTGGCCAGATGTATGAGCTAATGGATGACTGTGATAGTATCCAAGACCGGTATCGTATGAACGACTGCATGTCCTGCCATGTGATGGACGGCCACTGGCTGATGTACGAGCAGCCTCACTACAGAGGCAGGATGATGTACTTCAGGCCTGGAGAGTACAGGAGCTTCATGAACATGGGAATGAGTGGAATGAGGTTCTTGAGCATGAGGCGTATCACTGATATGTGTTAAGCTTGTTACTTATTTGAATAAAATAATGTATAACTAATTATCTTGTGGGATTCCTTTTTACTATTGTTTAATTGTATAAACATAAATATCCCAAATTTTTTGATCCATTATTTATTAACTTAAGCATTCCTAATATAACAAGCATAAACCTTTGTGCCAAAAAAATCAATCTCTCTTTTGTTGTATTCTTGCTTAGGCAAATGAGAAAATAAAACATTAACATGTTTCAGTAAAACATTCAATCATGGAATACATCTGTAAACTCACAATTTTATAGGAAGATGTGTGTACTCTTCATCAAGATCGTCATGAAGTGTGCTGGGTCTTTCTATTTTGTATAATTTCTAAAAATGTATTTAGTCATGGTCTCACTTTTCAGATAGACTTTTTATATAATCAAGAGGATTTGGCTTCCAAACTTTTAAAAAATATACACATTTTTATTAAGTTAATAAAAAAAAATTACCACAAGATTCGATATACATAAATGTGCATATTTTTATGTGCATTAATTTAATTCATTCATTTATTTGAACTATTCTGTAATTGAAATGGTTATAATTACAATATTAGGTAATTATATAATCTCTTTTAAAGGAACTGTCTATAAATTAACATACAGTAGGATTTACACAGTTTAATAAATGGAAGACCATATAATAGGAATAACTGGATTTTATTTGCTGTTTGGTGTACATCTAAATTTTAATAACAGGAATCCATGATGCGTCTCATGCTCATGAACCTCATGCCGCTAGAGCCCATGTCTCTGAAGCTCCTGTACTCTCCAGGCCTGAAGTACATCATCCTGCCTCTGTAGTGAGGCTGCTCGTACATCAGCCAGTGGCCGTCCATCACGTGGCAGGACATGCATTCGTTCATACGGTAGCGGTCCATCATGTTGTCACAGTCGTCCATCAGCTCGTGCATCTGACCACCAAAGTTCTCCCTCTCATAGATCCTCATCCTGAACTGGCCTCTGTGCTATATGTGGAAAAAACAGGAGAAGTTTACATTCTGTTTTACTTTCTTAATTACTTAATTTTGAAGAAGAGTGATTTACTGTACCATTGGGATTGTGCGGCAGGACCTGATGCAATCACTCATGCCCATACGTTGGTAGTCAGAGTACTCTCCCCTCCTTACAAAAAACTGATTTCCCATGTAGTTAGTGCGGTCGTACACCATGAAGCAGCCACTCTCCACCCTGCAGGAGTGACACCTGCTCAGGTAGGTGGACATATCAGCACAATCACTGCTGGTCTCATAGGAACGACCCTGGAAGTTCCTGTCCTCGTAGAAGATGATCTGAAAAAGCCAAAGAAATATTAAATTGCATTTATAGACATATTTGTATTTTTAATTTCTAGAGAAGCATGTCAGATAGTACACACCTTGCCCATTGTCATGGCGGAAGTTATAATTGTTTTGGCTCTAAATGACTGCACAGTTACCCCGATACCCGCTGGTTGCTTTTATACCAGACCCCACACCCAAAGGATGCATGACCCATTGTTCAAATTCCTGACAGAGCAACCTAGAACAGAGGCCCCACAAAGTGACCTTATACACTCCATGATTTGCGGTGTTTGCATTTGTCAACTGAGGCCAACGTGCTATTTTTTCATTGATGGTGAATAACACAATACTTTTTACTATATGACCAATATGTTCCATATTGCTGTAATATATTGCCAAAATATTGCTACATGTGTCTAAGTCTGGCTCCAAAATGTGTACATTTTTAATGTTAGACTTATACTTTTTACTTTTTTGCTCATTTCTTTTGGAACCTCAAACTTGCTACTTCTATCAACTAGCATAACAACCAGTAATCTTATTATTAATATTTGTAGCCATCTAGTGGACACCAAAATGCTAATTTACCCAGCTATTTTTCATTATAATTCTGCATCCCTAACCAAAAACATGTAAATGAATACTTCCCTGAAAGTTAAACCAGATGTGTAATTAATAACATTTTATTTCAATCAAGATCCAATAATTTCAAATGGGCTTTCATTCACTTAGGGCATTTTAATTGAGAAATTAAAATGTTTGTAGTTCAGATTTTGGAGGAATAAACTGAACCTCTTTTGTATTAAATTACATTGATCAAAAGTGTCTTTTTATGTTGATGAAATTAATATTGAAAACTATGTTTTATTTAATTAAAGAAGAATAAAATTCAAATATTCTGTTAGATTAATGAGGAAAAACATGTGAGAAATTATTTTGCCATATTACCCATCCTTCCTTTTGAGCCTATTTCAGATGAATTACTAAAATATCATCTGATTGACCATTGACCATTATTGATGACCATTATTGTGATACTAAAATATATAGTTATATTATTTACTTTTTAGTATTATTGAATTTAACTTAAACTTAATTGTCCAACTTAGTGGAAAAATTGTCTTTGGTTCACCATCCCATTGTTCATTCCATCAAAGCTTTATTATTAATAACAAGTCTGCTGCATAAAAAATATGCTGCTATACACATATTCATTAGTGCTTATTTAACAAACTGACTGCGATGGTACAAATTAGCCTTTGTGCACCATCTTTGTTGCTGAGGGCGTTTTGTATCAACACCCAGATGGCATTGATTTTTATTCATCCCACAGAGGATGCTCAGCATCACTGATGGTAAGACTTACCCATCCTGTAAATAGCTGACTCGTAAAGCATTTTTCCCCTGTTCTTTGTCAATTCCTTTCCCTGCATTCTTTACAGTTATTGTGCCACTGTCACAACCAAACATATGTTAAAAACAAGAAAACACTCGGTCAACCTAACACAGACTCAAGATGTGAGTTCAGATCTTCTGATCATTTGTAGTCTGAATGCATTTCTTATTTGTTAATGTTAGATTTAAGACATATGTATTACGTAGTTAGCATGCATGCTTACTTTGACACCAATCGCTAAAACACATGTTCTAGCAAGGGTGGTGTCTGGTGTTAATGGCTTACGCTAACCCCTGATTGAAAATGCATTGGAGCTAATGCTAAAGTATGGAGTGGCACCAGCCTTGTCCTAGTCCTGCTCCAATCCCAATTCAAGTATCTCTTTTACCATGCATCTGTCTTTTAATTTCAATCTTTTTATTACACGGTATGAGAGAAGAAAATATACTGCCATCTACATGAAATGGTGCACCTCTGGGACTTGTGATGCTAGTAAATGTTAGCGAACCACAAAACATGATCACACTTAGCATAAATTCTTGTCTTTAATGTATTTTATTTGTAATGCTTTTGTGTTGTTGTTGAGGAAATGTTCAATATCTGTCAAACTCAACATTTTAAGTTGAAATAATTTTACTTTATTCATCACTTATATCAGTGTTATTCTTTAGCTGGAGAAGAAAGACATTTTAAATGTAATTTTATTTCATTTTTTCATTTTTAGCATTTAGCACATGTCCATGATGCGTCTCATGCTCATGAACCTCGAACCGCTCCAGCCCATGTCTCTGAAGCTCCTGTACTCTCCAGGCCTGAAGTACATCATCCTGCCTCTGTAGTGAGGCTGCTCGTACATCAGCCAGTGGCCGTCCATCACATGGCAGGACATGCAGTCGTTCATACGGTAGCGGTCCATGATGTTGTCACAGTCATTCATCAGCTCGTGCATCTGACCACCAAAGTTCTCCCTCTCGTAGATCCTCATCCTGAACTGGCCTCTGTACTGTAAGTTGAATGAATGTTGTTAAAATCAAATCTGTATTTTATGGCACTCTTTGCCCTCTGCCTGTGTATTATATTTCTGTTGAACTTAATAGATAAGATTTAGCTTTTGTTGCTTGTACTTACCATAGGGATCATACGGCAAGACCTGATTCCACCACTCATCCCCATCATGCTCATGTAGTCAGCATACTCGCCCCTCCTCATGAAATACTGGTTTCCCATGTAGTTGGGACGATCATAGACCATGAAGCAGCCACTCTCCACCCTGCAGGAGTGACACCTGCTCAGGTAGGAGGACATATCAGCACAGTCACTCATGCACTCATAGGAGCGCCCCTGGAAGTTCCTGTCCTCATAGAAGATAATCTGAAAGATATACATTTAATATTAAATACTGCATGTTGTACAGAGAAAATATTGCAAAAAGTTTTACCTTGCCCATGCTCATGTCTGTGGTGGACATTGTTACAGTTGAGCTGCTGCTGTTGCTATTGCTACTGCTGCACTGTCCCCTCTGTGTTAACCCTTGGCTTTATACCTCACCAAATGCTATACAATCTGTGGGCCCCCTTTGTATAAATACCTGACCAAGCAACATGGTATAGAGTGCAACAGACTCTACTGTTAGCATGTTACAGTGTAAATCACATGACTGCATTATAAAAAAGTTGCACCTCAACTAAATAACCAAATCTGGGGGAACTATAGACTGTATTGATTCTAGATGTATGTAGAGAGAGCATCACAAAAGCTTGGACTACAGGCTATGTGCTGAAATACAATTGGTGCAAATAAGAACATGCAGTATTCCAGATGTTTCAGCTTTATTTGACATACTATTGCCCTTCCCTAAAGTTTGCCCTTCCCATATGTGAAATAGCTTGAGCACTGGGATACAACAGTAGTTTATTACTGTATTAAAATCTCATCTTATATATTTCTTGTATAAAAACATAAATACTGTACTTGAGATAAGTCTTTATATTTTTGTCTGCCATAATAATATGAGACTTAGTGAGACAAATGTAAGACATAACACATTTTTCTGCATTGCTTGGTTACAGGCTACCATAATGTGATGTTTTCAAAATTCAAAAGACCCAGATTGGGATGGTTAGAATAAATAAAACTACAAAAAGAGCATGTAACAGTCATTTCTCAACTCACTTGTGGATCAGTATATGATCTGAGGGACATCATTCGGTGCATTTTTTTGCCATATGGTCATTTGAAAGCACGCTTTTCTGTATTTTATCTAAACAAATTACAATATATTGCTCCCGTTACTGTTGGCGTGTGTCAAAAATATGGACACCTGAAATTTTCTTTTGCGACAAATCGATTGTTTTGGATTGATTTGCTGGGACGTGGGACATAGGGCTTAAAACCTGTCCTGTCCTGGGTAAATAGGGATTTCTAGTCACCCACGGATAGCGTAAAATAGAAAGGATATGACCAGACTGATAAACCACATGCCTTGATTAAACATTTACAAAGATGAGTGGGTCTGGAACCATATCCTGTCTTCCTGATTTGACTTGAGACTGTGACTACTTGTTATGATTGACAAGTGGATTAATCAGTTAGAGAGAGGCACGGTC
>KN507865.1:12338-27133 GCA_000787155.1 Scartelaos histophorus | reverse complement strand
AGACCTGTGCGCAAAACATTAATTTCAGTTACAGATTGTGATGGACTTCTTGACAGTATGCGAATTAGAATCACTGTACATCCTCTCTGTATCACTGCACAAAGAAGTTTAACCTGAGTGAGATATTCATAACACAATTGCATTATGATATTTAAGCCAATGGAAATTACATAATTCATTTTTACAGCTTATGCATGGATTTGGGATCAATATTATATGGAGAGATTCTTGCCAATACTCAGCCCTAACATTCTTACTATATCCTGTTTTTCTTGGAAACAATAATTATAAAAAGGAAAATAAATGAAATGTAACCTAAAATGTTGAAATCTATTAATAGAGCACACAAGACAAGACAGATCTTTTCACAACCACATTCTTTTAAATATTCAGAGGTATTTACAGCAAACAGCCTTGGACAGGGAGCAGGAGGTGTGACTCTGCTGCACTCAGAGATTTTTATCCTGTTTCATTACAGCCTCGCAGCAAAGATGACTGCACTCGTTTATTGTGTTCAGATGATGCTGAATGTGCTCTGGCTTTCAATATTACAGCCTTGTATTTTACTGCATGTTGGCAAAGACTATCATTGCCACTGCAGTTATTGGATATATGAAAGTCTCTGAATACTTAACTGAAACCAGGGCAATCTGCACAAGATCCATTGAACTGCCCTTCATGTTGTTTTCATTTCAGCTGGCTTCTTGGCACTTGGGAATCAAACTAAGCAACTGAGGTGGAGTAGTCTGTTACAGGGGTAGTTCACAAACAGAAAAGGTCTTAATACTATGGTGGGCATAGATTATATATTAAAAAAAAGTAATCTAGATTAATCCCATGGAATTTTTAGATTAATCTAGATAAACGCTGATGGGTCTGCAGCATAGAATGTATAAAAATGTGGATTAAGTGGGCGTGACTTCACCCATCGCGTTCAGTGCCGCTCAGATGAAGCTCGCGATGCTTCACGGTTACAGAAGCGAATCTGGAGCCAGGCTATATGTTATAAATAGGACAAAATGGCGAAAAAAAAAGTTTAGGATCATGTAGAGCGGGTTAATAAGAACATTTTAAGACCAAGATGACGAGGATCACTGCAGTAGGTACAGAGAGAAGAGCGGCATTAGTTAGTTTGTCTGATAGAGCTGCGCTGACGGGCTCGCCTCGGTTACACTCAAGCAAAGTAGTTTGACGGCGTCTCTTCCCCAGCGTTTCAGTGCTTGACCCGCATCAGCGTTCGGGATGCTTTGTGTTTAGGTGGTACTTGAGACCGGTAGATCTCCTACAGTACACTAATTCCGCATTGCATGAAGTGCAAACAATCTTAGACTTGTCGATGTCTCGATTGGGAAGCTTTTTAAAAATGAATTTTCCCTGAAGCAAACCCGGCGGCTTCGTAGCTGCATCCATGTTGGCGTGTGGCGTTCATTGTGTATTTCACAGGTTTTTCACAGCTACAGGTTCGAAAACTCACTGCCCCCTACAGTGGAATTCAGCGAGGTATACATCCGCGCTAAAGGTGAAAGTCATCATAGTTCGCTTAATATAGACCCATCTCCCTTTGAGAATAGATTAACGGCGATATTTTTTATGTTGCCCGATAAGAGTATCCATCTACATCATCGTAGCACGTTAATGCCGATAACGTCCCACCACTACTTAATACAATCAAACAATTAGGCACAATTACATTTACAATGATACAATAGTTTCAAATGGTCTAAATCAACATCGCCTTACTTGGAGTAGTAAGAATATTGAAATGCAAATGTGTACAGTGATTGTGAAGGTTGTACTGAACAAGTTCCATGTCTAATTAATAATGCTGCATGCCTAATTCTATGATTTTAGTTCATTAGTTGAGATCAGGTGTTATGTATAGATGTATGTCTTTGTCTAAATCCAGTGCTGATGAAAGATCATCCGACTGAACAATAGTGGGTTTAGGCTCAGCTCAGCCCTGCTTTGAGTTAAGCTGCTCTAGTGTAAAGTGGAAGTTGCAACACAAAAGAGTTCATCATGGTTTAATAAAAACAAGCACTCAGAGGGGCTTTTGATCATGAAGACAAGCTAATAACACAAGGGCTACAATCAATAAAACATATTGAAATAAAAGACTTAGATTGCTTCTGTTCATATACATTGAATTATTGCAGTATCAAGGTGCATTAAGTCATCTCATCAATATATCACTGCTGTTTTTGGCATGGTTTTTGCCTTCTCGATAAGATTAAGCCTGTCACAATTATATGGAAAGAATAATATTTTTGTGAGGCTCAATAATCATCTGTACTTATAATTAATACAAAAAAGTAATAACTTTTGAGCTGTAGTTGGTTGAAAAATCAACATAAGATGCTTTATAGTTACTAGAATTAACTACCTACAAAGTGTTTTTAGAATAATGTTCACTTAGAAAAAACATTCACTAGGATAACCCTCCTTTGGGGTTATTGTGTCAGTGCACCAATGCTCTTCATAACAGCTCTGACATCAAGATCAATACATTCTACCAGATTTGCAGATTACCAATACTTAAGAATGGAACAAGACATAGTTTCTAAGAAAAGAGACATATTAAAAGATTTTGGTCCATGACAATGAGACAAGACAAGATTTTGAAAAAATATATCCATGAATAATTTGTATCATTTAGGAACTATAGCTCTTCAAGTGAAATTACTCAAAAAAAAATCCCTTTTTTATCTAAGACAAATGTAAAAATATAAAATAATTTTCCTCATGTGTGCACAATCTTGAGGCAATTTTGATTTGCAAGATCTTGTCCCATCCCTACCAGTACTAGTAAATATTTCTGCCAGTAACAGTCTAATAATACTGTACAAAAATTATGAAACATTCACCATCAACAATGGCCAGCAATGAATAGTTCTGTGCTAAAATGGGATTGGCCCTTAAATGTTCTCAACGGTCCATTTTATTGTTTTAATCCTATACAAGCATCAGATGTATCAGTGCATCGCTTATTCAGACTTAATGATGAACTGATGAGATGTTTTTAAAGCAATGGATTACAAACAATAATCTCAACTGAGCACTCAATATATTCTTTTCAAAAACCAAAAGGCATCTCATCCGTAAAGGCTGTGGCACTAAATGCAGCAGAGTACACTTTCATTAGTGGATGATTATGTTGTTTGGACTGAAGCTCACTGCACCAGCATTTAAGCCAGGAACTACATATAGTAAACAGAGGGTCTACTGTATTGCTTCTACAAGTCCAATTTTGTGTTGATTTTCCATTACTCAGAAGTTTCAGACAATCAGTGGTGTGTGGTTTGCTCTCCTGTGCTAGTTTCTGACTAATAATGACATTTCTAACACAAATGCAACCTGTAAACTGCACAAATGTGGCCACAATATACAAGGCTTCAAATCAACAAACCTTTCCTTGCTTGCTTTTTAGTACATTTTTTTCTGAAAGTATCATCCCTCATTTGAGCTTGATCATTTTAAATTAATGTAAGATGATAAAAGAAAGACAGACATCACATCAGAGTTCAGTTTTTTTTCTACAGAGCTGGTTCCAGCAGCACAAACACTTGATTTTCCAAGTACCCATGGGTCAGAGTAGGGGGCAGCAACAGTTAGAAAATATTTCTTTTTTTTGTTATCAGCAATAGTTTCCAGTGTAGGTCTGTTTTCCTTTTCCATAGAGGCTTTGCCAATTACCAAGAGTTTGGGTCAGTAGATCTAAGAACACGTTGTTATTGGTAGACATTCAAATGCTTTGAATCAGAATATTCAGTGCAGTAGTTACATTGGTTTAAAAACAGACAGGAGCCGCACATCAGTGGAATAAGGACTGACGCCAACTACAGCTCCAATCTGACCTGGTTTTACATCCCACAGCTGCTGCCACACAAGCTCTTCTACTCAAGTCCTTTCCCTGTCCTTCTCTGTGGCCTAAAATTGAATAGTGCACATGTGTACGTATTGTACGTATTAATGTACGTATTGTATTAGTTTGTAAATGTATTGTGTAAAAATAAAATCCATAAATGTTGGGTTAAATCCCACTCTCACAGGTGCATAGTGTTGTGTCCTTAAGCAAGACATTTACCATGCTTTGCCACCTGTGTGCATACACTGCAAATTGTATGAATGGCAAGTCCTTGATATAAAGCGCTTTTTGTCGCCATCAAAAAGGTACAATATAACACAAATCATTTACCATTTATTTCTTCCTTTGTTTTACCCTTTCTTTCTGTGTCACTCTCTGGATCACTAAGCATAAGATAAACATACCTACTGACAGTAAGAAATGCAACTGACCAATCAGGGTTCAGAACATAGGGTTTCTCCTCCTGTGCAGTGAAAATACCATCAACCTGGGAATAATTAACTTCAACTTGACAGTGGTGAACGGTCACACGTGGACAAGCACAACAAGCTTAACCTGCCATAGGGGGTAGAGGAAGCACTTTAAAGTTTAAAACTGACATGTAGGTTTCTTCACTCTTTTCCAATGTAATGTGTGGAGTAATGTGGCCTCACAAAACACATGTTGTTTTTTTTTACTTTATCAATACCAAATGAATCTCATATGTAAAAGTTATAATCCACCAAGTGAGAATGACTCTTTGCTTTTGAGTATCAGATTACTAATTATACTAATTATTATTATTAATACAGATTAACAGCTCTACTATGCTCCCATCACAACACAATGACTTATTATAACATTATAATTGTCTTGTATATAACAGTTATACAAGCAAATACAGGTTTTGAGTAGTGATAGACCGATATTGCTCTGGATTCTAGACAATCTATACTGGCCATAAAAAACCTCATGACGGTATCTAGTTTTTGAGATCTCCATTTATGTATTTGGAGACAAAAAAAAACATAATGAGATCAAGTATTTCTAGTTACGGATACGCATTTTCTACGTTGCTATACTAAAATAGTGAAAACAAAACGTTTGCCCAGGAGAATGTGTCTCATAAGCCTTGCTAAACACTGAACTCTGGCACAGTGACACAGTCTGTCCTCCTTAGATGAACACAGGGGCAGTAGTGCCTCAGTAAACACAGAGGAGAGCAGCAGCTGGTGTTGAAGGAGAACTCCCTGGGTTGACCACATGTAAACACAAACACAAAACACTACTAGAGCCTATAAACCTGCATAAGACCAATGTCCACGTACAACAAGCAACACATTTACAACAAGATACATGAAGGGTATGAAACATGCAATAAGCACCATAAGCAGAGAAATAGCCAGATAACAGGCAAATAATGTGTTAATTTAAACAAAAATCCTCTTGATTGTCCATGTGCCTTTTCAGATTAACAAAAACGATGGGAATACTTATTTATTTAGGAAGTAAAAATGTTATACTTAAATGTTATAACGCAGTTATAAATGTAAGCTTATTACTAGAGTTGACCAACCAAACACGTCTCTTGTCAAAACTAAACACGATGCACCGCTGCAACTCAGAGGTTGAACATCATTTACAGCAGCTTTTTCTTTACATTATACTTCAGTCGACAATGTTTTGTTTTATGATGCATTTATACACGCAGAGGTACAAACTCATCTTGGATACCCGCAGGACTCATAAAAAGTTTGAATAATCAATCAAGAAAGCAACGAGCCATTAAAGTGATCATTCATTCAGCCTTACACATCGCGCCGCCAAAAGAAAGCAATGCGGTTCAGTCCATTAGGAACTCCACTTCATAATAATGGAGTCCAGAAAGCGTACACCAGCAAAAGGCAACACTGAAGCTTTACTAAGCGTTTTATGACCAATCATAAAAAATAGGCATTCAATATTTCTCTTAATTGTGTCCGTAGTGTGTCTAGCGGCATGTGTGAGACCACAGTTTACCGATAGCATTATTACTGTACTGTTGTTGGCAACATAGGGTTGGCAGTAGCGAAGCAAATCAAATTAGCCGCTGGTAGCCTCCGAGCTAGCGATTCCCTCAATGCAATGTGCTGGCTATATGCTAACTGAAGCTAACGTTAGCATTTAGCCTAGCCGCAGCCATCAGTGACAGAGGGCGGACAGATACAGCAGCAGTACACTCAATAAATAATTTTACTTGTCAGTGGCGCGTTAAAAATCACGTATTCGTGTGGACGAATTGATAGCAAATATTTTATAGATGTCCAAGTTTAGATGCAGGTTTGAAAATGGCTAGCATTTTTTTCACCGCTGGACCGGGAGAAGCAGCGCTGTGAGCTCTGACGGCTGCGGGAACAGAGGCAGCGCGGCGGGCTGCGCTGTTCCGCTCAGCGCCGTGAAGATGGATGAACCGCGAACACAAACTACATCAGATCTCCCGCGTCTGTGCCAAGCGTTATCTACTGTGCTCAATAGAAAATATAGCTTTATAAATGCATTCTCTTGCCTGTAACGGTGAACTGTGAGCAGTCGTGTCCTCTCTTCTGCAGCTCTTCCCCCTCCTGCTCCAAAATGGCGCCAATATGAGTGACTCCAGTGCCCATAGGGGCAGCATCCATCTGCGGGGGCACAGCGACACCTACAGCCTCTCTCTGTCTGGATCACAGGTCTGTCATCACCATCAGCCATATGGGATGATCAGAAGAATCAGACAGTGTAGTGGATCAAATTAGTCTTAGGCCTACGCCAATTCTAAAGACAAAATCGGCTAATGGCTATTTTTAATTTAACGAATGAATTAATTCATTAGGGTATCTCTTTTCACGATGTTAGGCTGTATATTTTTGTGTGATGTACATCTTTGACGTACATGTTCATTTATGGCAGTAGGTAAAGTTTGTCGCTGCTGAGATGTCCTTGTTTCTGTCGTACTGTAGGGGGCGCTCCAACACAGCATTTCGACAAACTCGCTCCTGTTTTCAATCACACAATCAGCTGCGGGCGTGTGGCCCTGATAAACCGGCCCAGGACGAACTGAGTCTGGTTTCATGGCTTGAGGATGGAGGGTTTCCTGTCTTCGTTTCCGTCCCTCGGCTTCTGTGGAGTCCCAGGCCCCGGCAGTGGATGGGGCAAAAGAGAAGGCCGCCTCATTACACCACATGGCCTGAACTATGTGGAGCTCTGCAAGGCTCTTCTGTCCCAAGCCAGTCCCACCGTTCACCCACAGCACAAAAAAGCCAACACCAAAGATTGCGGCGTACAAGTGAACGCTAAAGTGCACAAACTCATCCAGTGTTCGCTCGGTCCCAAGACACTGTTCTCTAAGGACACTGAGGGCCCACTGTCCCCCAAATCGCCCAAGAGCCCGGATATGTTCTTTGCTGACGGGACCCCCCCAGTCAGTCACCTGCGCTTCCTACGGCCCGTGTCCATCTATTCCCCGGTGTTTGACCGGCGACTCTTGCTCAAAAAGATCAGTGTAGGAGACGGCAGTGAGCTGGACACGGCTGACCTGGAGGAGAGCCTGGTGACCGAGGAACACAGCGAGGACGAACCGCTCAAGGTCCCGGACAGCAGCCTTCATCTGGCCTCAAAGGGCTCCAGCTTGCAGGTGCGTATAAAAGCTCAAGAGTGGCATACCCAATCGGAATCTGCCCGGCTTAGTTTTAGGGACAATTGAAGTGCCTCCTCAATGTCATGTGCACACTGACATACTGCCCGTTCAACAAGATCTCTTTACAAAACCTTTTTGTTTCAGTTTCTGGAGCAGAGATACGGCTTTTTCCACTGTAAAAAGTGCAACGTGCGGTGGGAAAGTGCGTATGTGTGGTGCATCTCTGGGACCAGTAAGGTAAGGGCCACCCCCCACCCCTAGGCTCGAACAATTTAAAGCAGATCATCTGAATAGGCAGTAACTAATTGGTCTCATCATTAGGTGTATTTTAAGCAGCTCTGCCGGAAATGCCAGATGGGGTTCAACCCCTACAGAGTGGAGTCTATCCTCTGCAAGGTAAACTCGCACCAGATTTAAGCAGCACTTAAGTTTTTGATTGATATTTTTGTGTGTCTGTAGGGCTGTGCTCAGACGTCCTGTGTATGTGAGAGGAAGCAGAGGCACATAAACATGAAGAGACCCCATCGCCAGGACTTGTGCTGTCGCTGTAAAGGCATGAAGCTCTCCTGCGACGCAACCTACAGCTTCAAATACATCGTCTAAACTGAAATCGAATAATGCCCCGCCTCTGCACACTGAAAGGTGCAGGTGTAAATCTGGCTGAGCACACGACACTCCTGTCAGCACTTCAAGCATATGGAAGTTGCCTCCACTAATGGACTTAAGTGAATATCAATTATTCCCCAACCAGCGAGTACCCGAATCTGCCGGTTTTTTTACTCGATGCAGCTTCGTTGTGCACCTTTTCCCCAATCTTGTTGAATGTTAAAGTATTTTTGTATTTAAAAAAAAATAAATTCTGCATCCCACATACTGTTGCCAAGTTTCAGATTTTTTTGTAGTGTAGTTGAATAAATATACCAGAATAATTAATTGTGATAATTGAACATTTGCAGATTTGCAGTCTATTATTGTCAAAGAGATGGCAAAACTTTCTACTATGAAGACAAATTGCATTCAAATGTATAGTCTTGATATGTCTTTACTTGGACACAGACGTGTACAGGGCATCAACTCAAACAACTTCACAAAGGCTGTAAAAGTATTTACAAGGTGAAAAACAACTACAGTTTTCATCTAAAAAGCTTTAAAAATGTGCAATTTCTGATTTTGGCATGCACACACATTCTCCCACACACAAGAAAACTCACTGGAGCTTACAGCCCCCTTCAGTACCAGCATACAGACAATATCTTTCAGATAAAACCTTGTAATAAATAGTCCAAACACTCCATACAGTACACTCTAGATGCATGCATGGCAGTTTCAGTTAGAAAACTCAAATGGGCAAATGATGCCTGTTTGGATATAAATAATATTTAATACAGCAAAAGGACATTAAACTGCTAGAGGGTCCTTACAGAAACAGCTGACTGCAGCAATCAGTGTGGGGCTTCAGTAGACTGTTCTGAACTCTGAGTGCTGAATGTCAGCATTTCCCTTAATGTGGATCTACACACCACACACATATGCTACATGACAGTGGAACATGAACTCCTATGTGTTACAGTGAGAAATGTACAGTGTCACTAATGATGCTACAACAGAGGACCACACACATGATTGGTTACAGTAGTTGAAGACAGCTGGTTTACCAATACATGATATAGTACAAACAGCATTTAGAAATCACCCCAATAGTCTGCACAGCTCTTCTCAAACCAGTCTTTCAGTCAGAGTTTACTGGGAGCAGATCTCATTCAGTAGAAAGTGTTTGGCTGGGTCATGCATTGCACAAATTCCTCCACTCAAGGTCCTAGTCAAACAGTAGTGGGTGAGACGGGATACTTCCAGCTTTCGACTTTTTTCTCTTATAATAACAACAAAATCAGTATTAAATTCACTTTTAACATTAATTCATATAGCAAAAGTCCATTTAGTGCAATCTCAAAGATCTACCTGTCTTCATGGGTAGTTTCTTTACCATAATTTGTCTCCTTGCAGTCCTTGTTGTTTGTTGTCTGTAAAAGTAAATTCCTCTGGAACAATGGGATGCAAGTTCAGAAAAAAGCTGTTCTTGTGCACAGAGTTGTTAAGTGTTTACAGTTATTAGCTGTACAATGTTCATGTCATAATTTAAGCTAATCTATTCCTTTTTCATATCCATAGCAACAGTACTGCAAAAATTACAAGGTCTGTTTCAAGTTAAAAAGTCTAAAATCAGTTTTTTTATGTCTGTACATCCGAAGGTTTCGTTTTCAGGAGCCCCCCAGCTTTTAACAGAGGCAGTGCAGCGTTGCCCACTTTTTCCAGATAATGGGACAAGGGTATGGACGCATCACTGAAAGAAGAGCAACAACAACCCCATGCAGTGGTGGCCAGATCCCCTGGAGGTGCAGAGGGGCAAGGGGGAGGAGGAGCAGGAAGGAGAGATGATGATCGGGTGGGACACTGAGTTAGGACAGTCTCATGTGGAGCAAAGGTGTGCTTGTAAGGGGAGTGAGGAAAGTGTGGTAGATGTGATCCCTGTAGAGGGTGATGGTGATCTGAATGTGTGATAAGGGTCGGTTCCGAAGCGACAGTTGGTAAAGATGGTTGTGGAGATACAAAATGTCTCCTCGTCTTTAAATTGAAAAGCGGCGAGCTGTGAGAGGAGTGTCCCCTCAATTGATGCCTCTTGTTTGGGCGGTTTTTGCCCAATTCTCGTGGTAAAGTGAAATAAAGTTCTTCTTGGGTAGCCAGGCAGCGGTGGGAATTTCTGAATAGATTTGGAGGTCCAGGAAAGTCAAGCAGAAAAGTGTCAGAAGCAACAGAGGATGCAGATGATGAAGGACATGAGGGGTGTGGGTCTAAAATCGATCCTTTTGGGACGGTTGTGTCAGTCTGGTATTCTGAAAACGGGACAGGAGAGAAGTAGGAGGGGGGAGGGGCCACGTATTCAGATGTGGGGAACCTCCTGTATGACCAAGCTGAACTGCTGGCTGGTCTGAATGGATAGAGAGGTATGGGAGCGTCCTGGGATGGGATGAGAGGGTGTATAAGGGAGGGTCTGGTGGGGAAGGGGGGCTCCTGAAGTCCTGTCAGAGGCTGGTCGCCGAGGCGCTGGAGTCGGGGAGGTAGGTTGTGACCACACGGTACCCCTGGGCGCGGCGAATCATGTCACGGATTTCTCCGTTCAGCTCCAGGAGTTTGGAGCAGATCAGGCTCAGGTCCTGACGAGACCCCACCAGAGCGATGGTCCCGGTCTGGCCCAAGGTCTGGTGTCGAAAATACACATTCAGGAGGGTTTGCACCTCACTCTCTGAGCTGCCCCCAAACACACCATTAGGCCACTGCCTCCTGCAAAACGACAAAGAAAAGAAATATTACGTTTAACTTTCAACTTTTTTACATAGGCTACATTAGCAAGTTTATATTCAACTGCTAAAATGATAGAATAACTACAAAAAAGAAGGATATACAGAGAGTATAATTAGTTCTTGTATAAAATATAATAACCAGATGCAGTATTTTATATTTTTAATATATGTTGTTCCGATTAGTAAATATTAGCACTTAACATTTTGTAACTGAACATATGGCCAAAATGCTGTACTGTTTGGGCATCAATAAACATTCTTCAGAATTCTATTAAAGAAAAATCAGAGAACCATGATCCAAATACTAATACTACATAAATACTTATTCTTGAGAGTTTTATTAGTCTGACAGTCTTACATATTAAATGAGATTTATTATTATTTTTTACTCTCCTTCTCTATCATGTGATACTCACCTGCACTCTTGAATGTAGCGGACTGCTTTAGTAAACTCATGGTTCTTAAGGCACTCCAGGATGGCCTGCACGGCAGCCTCAGACGTGGGGAAGTTGGGCACAACCATGCTGGCAGCGGTAGCAGAGCCGCTGTGAGCGTGGGTCAGGAGTTTGTGCTCCAAGTCACTGGCCACAGCTGCCTCAGCCGCCTGCAGGCTACTCCTCAGCTCAGTCAGCTCCCGAGACATGTTCAACAGCTGCCAGAGAAAGAGGGGGAGAGGTTAGAGTAAACATGAGCAACATTTTGGTTTTAGATATGATATGACTTGTGAGCTTTTAGAGACGACCTATTATATAAAATCAATTTGTATGAACATTTAGCCATATTATAATAACTTCATTTCATCATTAGCTAGAGCTGTATTTTGAATGGTTTATGTACTTCCTGCATTTGAGTTCTCAGAAAATAGTTTTCACCTACCACCTATGCCCACCCACAGCTCTGAACTTGCGATTGTATACAAGACTCCTGGTCATACACATAGGCTGCAAAAGTGTCAAGTAGAATTAAAATTTTTTTGCTTAAGTGAAACTCCTGATTGGAGAAGGGGCAGGACTTTCAAGTTCTGCAGATTTGAACAGGAAGTCAAAGGCCCCATTTCTATTCTCAAAGCATTTTAGATAAATATTATCACCTGAGGACCAGTAAAGAACAGAATTTCTACTTTAAAAATGCTTTGGTAAAACAACACTTTATCAATTTACTCAATGATAATTCTGGGACTGACCTCGGGCACAGTGCTGATGGCGTGGACTTGACCGATGAGTGAACAGTACGATTGAAACAGCAGCAGCAACTGAAAGTGCAGCTTGTACAGTCTCTGACAGAGTTCCAATTGCTAAATGAGAAAAAAAAATCTTTTTACATATGACAACACAAAATATATAGTAGACAAGTAGACCACCTTATTTAATTAAGCACACTGCATGCAAAAGTATTAAAACAAGATTGAAACTTGTTTTATTTTAAGTAGTTTATTATAGAGAGAATTTAGTAGAAGAGACTTACTGCAAGAGACTCCATTTGCTAGAGCGAGAGCGTGTTAGGGCATCAAAGTGAGAGGAAGACACAGCAGCAATCAAATACATGCAACAGAGGCAGTTCGGTCAACCCAAGAAATGAGCGTAAAGTCCGTTATGTACAACCAAAATATTCAGTAGGCCTTTACAAGAAATATTGTAAAAAGATAATACGCCCTCTCAAAAGCATGCAAAAACTCTAAAATCATGATGAAAGTGAGCACCAGCACTTTGAAAAATCATTTTGGATTTTAAAGAAATGGTTGTATGATACTGAGGACACTAGTACAATTTATATGCTTTCATAGTAAGTCCACATGTTCACAAAAATTACTTTCTTTGCCAAATCCAATAGTTATTGTCTATACACCCAAGTACAATACAACCACTTAAAATCCAAACATTTATTCACTTAAGGATGTTTTTGTTTGTACCTTCTCCTCTGAGTCTCCAGGCTGACATGTGACCACACTGTCCCCGGGGCACCTGGGAAATGTGTCCCTACAGTTCCTCAACCACTGAAAATAAAACACAGCTTTTAAGTATTTTGACAAATATGAGAGCAATTTTTTTAAATAGTAAATTTACTAGAGCGGCTATGAATACAAGCATAGCCTTACCGAAACAGCACATTCCTCTTTGGTGTTGTACGTGTCCAAATACTCCTGTAGCTCCAGTGCACTAAACTTGATCTTTTCAAGAAGACCATAAGACATTATCTAAAAATAAAAAATGTTTATTAGCACCATTCAGTTGTTATTGAGTATTTACTTTGTTGTAAGGGCTTTAATAGCATAGCTTTACTTACAGTGTCTGCATCAATGTAGATGGTGGGACAGTCGGAGCACGTGGTGAGCATTTGGGACGACCTGAGGAACTTTGACCCGATCCCTCTGAGCCCCTCACCCAGATATGTTGCCACGTCTGTCGTCAAGGTGCAGAATTTCCCTTGGATGTTCTGTTAACAACAAGAAAAATAAGTAGTTTAAATTGTTTTAGCTATAGGAAACTTTCTACAACGTTCCTATGCAGCATTTAAAATACGAATCACAAACTAATAATTTCTCACAGAAATTTTCTGTATATGCATGAATGGGGTACAAACATTTCTTGGGGCAAATTAAACATTGATACTGGGTAGTGTATTCTGAAATAATTGAAGTTCTACTTTAGTTATTAAACTATTTTAGTTTAAAATAGGTCATTTAAAAACCACCCCCTAACTATGCTGTATACATTACACATTTAGCTGTTTCTTATTTACTTGGTCTAACCTTGAAGAGAGATGAGAAAACTTGAAAAGTGTAGACAGCACAGGACCCATCTGAGTCTGTGACAAGCTGGTTTATGTGGCATCTCCAGGCCTCCTCAGCGTCGTCACACACAGTGGGCTGGAACGCCGCCAGGATCGCAGAGAAGAACGGAGACGGAGGAGGAGGGAAGCCCAGATCCTCCAAGTCATCCACATCATCACGAAGACTGCACAGAGAGATGGAGAAAACTACAGTCAGGACAACTAAAATAATGTGGCTGTTTTAGTACTTTAATGGGTGTAGTTACATCAGTAAAATAATTGAAAACCAGCTTGAATGATGCTTGCCATTTTCACTGAATTAAGTTAAAGTTGGGCCAACTGTCTAGTACTTTGGACCAGATTATCAAATAAGAAATCAGAAAAACTTAAATCAGAAATTGAAGTACTAGTAGTAATGTTGATTTCACATTTGCTTAAATAAATAATACTTACTTCACAATCACAACAATGTAAACATAAATAAAATTATACATAAATAAAATGGTGTCTTACAATCACATAAAAATCAAATAACAGTTCTTTACCTGGGCAGACAGTTAGGGTCAAGAAAGTCCAGCGGTGGTTGGCAGTAGTCGCGGTTGAAGCGTTGTCCCAGTCTGGGGAGCTGGTCCTGGGCCTGTCCCGGGAGGTCCAGGGTGAAGCTCTCTCCACAATCGGAGCCTGGGGGGACCTCATGAGCGCTGAGGGACAGCTCATCGTCCTGAGCCTGAGTGTCCTCATCCTCACAACCCCTCCCCTAAAGACACAGGCATCAAGTCAATGGCAATAAAACCAATAAAAACATGTGCAGTATGGAAGAAAAGCTGGCCAATAAATATTAATAATATAAAAAGGCAAGGTCAAAAATAACACTTTCTGGAAGAAATCTCAATATACAGCAAATACTAGAAAAATAAAATAAATAAATTAAACAAATCAATTAAATAAGTACATTATCTTGTCCTACTAGACTTCACTCTAAAAATGTATACAGTATTTAAAGCAATTGTTTGAACATACGTTATAGATAATGTTATTACATAGTCATTATCTCTTACATGCAGAGCAGAATGGAGGTCATGCAGCCCTCCCTGCCCAGGCGTAGTGGCGTTGAGGGACTGGGGGTCAGTGGACGTATCGTAGGATGTGGACAAAGAGTCAGTGTGGTTGG
>KN507865.1:0-12294 GCA_000787155.1 Scartelaos histophorus | reverse complement strand
TCTGCAAAAGACCACTCCAATTGCTCACTAAAATCTCTACATTTTGAGGAGCTAAGTTCAGGTGTAACAGATTAATCAAATTATTCATTATTATTATTATCATGAATTAAACAAGGTGCATTGATTCAAGACAAAACATAGGTAAGGACTAACTCTATTTCTATTTCCAAGTCCGTCAAACTTGTATTGATCTAACACTTAAATAACTCACAAGTTGAGAGTGAGAGAGGCTCTGGCTGGTGGAGGATTCTTCTTCTTCAGAGGATTCGTCTGTATCGTGGGGGTCTTCATGGCCCAAACTCGGGGTACTGCCTGAATGTTGACTCTCCTCCAGCAGGTCCCCAAGCTCAGTGCTGTCCAGAGACCTTCGCCGTACACCCCAGTTAAAGTTATCCAGATTCTCACCCTGTGGAGAAGACACAAACAAGCACAATGACAGACGGTGGGAAACACTATAGAGAAGGACTTAAAATATGTCTATGTTAAATTGCTCTTCTGTCAGGGCACCTCCAGGGTTACTGATAAGACATTTATAATGGTACAGTTGCATATAATGAAATGCCAAATTCCAACACAATTTGCAGAATTTTACAATTAAGTTAATTAACTTGATTTTTTTCCTTCTTAAAATATTTTTATATATTAGCAAAAGGCAGATTGACTGAAAAAAATGATATTGGTTTCAGCATAAATTTACTTGCTCTGAGCAAAACAAAAATATGAATAAATAAATACATTTTTATTAAACCCTGGGAATCCCCTGCTTAGAGAATAAACGAATAAATAAAAATTTCTATGTGTCTAATGACAAGCACAAGATGCATAAATGTTATTTAAGGAATGAAAATGTGCTAGAAAAAGTATGTACTATATCATGAAAAGGTACATTATACCCCAAAAATATAATTCTCATTTATGACAAATATCAATATTGTCAGAAATGTTGGTAATTCTGAAACCAAGCTGTAAGAGCGAATAAAGCACAAAAAAAAAGTTTCCATGAATGAATAAATTCTTAAAATAAAATAACTATATGAAAGAATAAGAAGCCAGCAACACCACAGAGCTGATGGAGGCTAGTGAGCGTGCTCAGTGTGAAGGGCCTTACCTGCAGCTCCTGAGACAGCGAGGGGGAGAGAGAGAGACACAGGGTTACAGAGGCATAAGAGCAGGGACAGGCAAACTGCATTTTAATCATTATAATGTGTCAGTGTGATAAAATAAGAGCTAAAATGTATAGTGTAAATTACTAGAAGATACCGCTTGTACAATAACTTAGCATTAATTTAACATAACTAACATGACAAAAGACAACAACAATAAGAAGGCTGTATTTATAGTTTTCAATAATCATTTAAAACCCAGCAGTTAGAAATCACTGTAAGTGCTGAATTTGAAGCTCAGTAAATGATCAAAACTACTTTTAACCCTTATTTTTTTCATAAATGGAAAAAAAAACATTAAGCATGTATCTCACCTCTCCGTCTTCCAGCTCAACATCCAGGAAGTCAAAGTCTCTGAAGACCCTGAACTGTTGCTCACTCGCAGTGTCATCCAGAGTGTCCTCCCGTGTCCCTCCTTCCTCTGAGGACACCCCACTCTCCCTCATCTCCATCATGTCCAGGTCTCCACACGAAGAAAAGATCACCTGGAGGAACAAGATGCAATGATTAAAGCAAAATGGTAAGTATACTCATTTGTTAGTTAAAATTATGGAAATATTTGTATAGAAGGAAGCCGGCTTACAGATGGGTTCTTGGTAAGTCCAACTTCCTGCCCACAGAGCGACAGGACATTTACTAGTTTCTCCCTGGTTCGTTTCTAGGAGACAGAGACAATTAAAAGATATTACAGTAATTCACCCATAATTTTAAAGCATTTATGACACTCATCATTTATGACATTTCATCTACCCAATAATAACTATTTTAAATTCAACAAACACTCTGGAAGTCACTTGTCCCACATGCCATGACATCCTTACAACACATTGCTATGAATGATAAATCCAAGAGGATGGGCTGCTGAATTATTATGTGTGTTTCATTGTTGCTGCTGCCAAAAACTGAATTTCCTTCAAGATCAATAAAGTATTTATATATCTATCTCTTGTTTTAATCTCATTATAGTAGCATTAAGCCTTAAAATTGCCAAATTTTAGGCCTCTTTCCTCCTATACACACTCCTAGTACAGTGACAGTGGCAGCTCAGACAGTTAGTAACATGACAGTACAGTTTCAGCACTTGCTCCTCTGTTTCAGGATTGACACTCCTTCAGGCTAACCCCGCTCCTTCGGTGACAGCCCCATTAGAGGTGTCCCATGAGGGGACTGTACCTGTGAGGACTGCGGGCGCCTCCAGCTGACAGGGACCAGGATAGTGTTGGAGTTTGATCCGGATGAGGTGGAAGAGGTGCTGCGAGTAACTGCCATCGCTCTGGCTTTGCCCTCTCTGCCTCCAGATCCTTGGAGCTCATCAAACCGCCGACCTATCACTGGAGTCTACAAAAGGATAATATAACATTTCTTCACAAATTTCTTCACACCTGCCCTAAATCTTTACGTTTATGTGATCTATTTTGCTCCTTACCTCAGAGATGTCAAATGTAAAGTCCAGTGTTTTCCCTGGGAGAGCTTTAGCCGAGCCATCCCACACGCGGCTGACCTCCAGGTTTGAGAGGTCACCGTCTGAGTGTCTGTAAACAGGATGGACCAAACTGGCAGAGCGAGATACTACCAGCTTCAAGATGTTTAGGGCATCTTTCCAATGCACGGTCTGTGGAGTTGGAAAACAGGACAACAGAAACATAAAGCTCAGAAGTAAAAAGTACTAAAAGTGATTGAAATATGCTATGTCATAAAACAAAATAACTGAAAATAAACAAATAAACAGAGAGTACAACAGCTAATTACTGTGCATTATAATTGTAAAGAAATTTGCAAAGATTGAATCACAAACCCCACATTTTAATAATATGTTTGTTATATAAATAAAAACAATATTTATAATTACCTGTACAAACTTCTCAATAGTCTTCATAACATCTGCGTTAAACTGTTTCACTTGTATCGCAGTCAGATCCATGTGACTTAGGAGGCAGTAAATTATTTGTAATAAAGACTGCTGCATGCTGGGTAGGCCTTTGTCTAGCAGCTAAAAAGTGGGGAAAAACATTTAATAACAGAAATAACTTGTTAGCAATAAAATAAGTTGTGCATATTTGGGATGCGCACCTCAGCCATATAAGTGACCATGTTCAAAGTGATGTCTGAAAAGGCTTCATGGAGGTAGCGACAAACCACACTGACCCAGGAGAAGGGGTCTCGTGTATAGGAGCGTGTTTTGTAGAGCGTCATCACATGAGCCAGATGGGACAGTTTAGTGTGTTTCTCTACTAAACAGACCTTAAAGAAAAAACAAACTATTAATTACATGATATAATAAGTATTTATTTACATAAGATATAATCATCTACTAACCCAACCACACTTTCTCTTTCGGACCCTGTTTTAGTCCTAGGTTAGTCTAGGTCCATGACAGGTTTGGTTCTGCGTTTAGTACCAGTTTAGTGTAACTTTTGATGTGACACACAGACCTATAGTGCTTAAAATATATATTCATAAAGAATGTATTCATTATTTATTTATTTATTAGTATTTGCTGATAATATAATATTTTGGTACATTCCTAATTATGGGATTTTCTAACATTATTATTGCCTAATCTGAGACGAACTGGCATAAACTTTTGGCATCAGTAATATCTTGACCTGCATGTTTATTTAGCATCTTGGAACAAGAAAACAATTTTGTACCTGTGCAATTCTTTCAGCGCTCTCTTTACAAAACTGTGTTGGATGTGAAAAATGCTGGACCAGGTGTGGCAGAAGACACAGCACATTCAGAGGAAAACCTACAACAAAAACAAAGTCAGTTTAATCTGTGGGCTATAACTATAAACTATTTTCCTCTGTGTAGTGTTACAGACCTATGGATGTGGAGCTGTCAACCACAGCCACTCGGGAAACAGGGGTGAGCTGGCAGAAGAGTTGGAGGGTGAGGTCAGAGGTCACCTGCGACGTAAAACCCTTCAGTAAGAGCTGCTGTATCCCGGGGAAACCACTCCATCCCAACTGAGCCTGCAGCTTCTCCAGACGCTCCCGATTTTCTATTCGGTCTAAGGGTACCTGTGAAGGAGAGAAAAGACTGTATAAGAAAATATTGATACTTCAGAATATTTTTTATAATCTGTACTGATACCACAACAACTTATGCTTTGCAGCAATGGACAACTACCCTTTTTAACTGCATCTAAACACCCATTACAGACAGGATATAATTAGTATTACCATTACCTTTGAAAGCAGTTTATGAACCAGCCGGAGGGACATCTGATATTCAAACTCAAAGTCCGACTCCATGAGAGACACCGCGACCCAGAACACAGTGGCGAGTATTGACGAAGGATGTGAGACGTGGGCAGGGTCTGATAAAACACTTGGATCGATACGATTGGTCGACGATGAACAGGAGCCTGGGGGCCTCCCTGCTCGTGCCAGGCCATTGTTGCATGCCTGTTCAAAACAAAATATTTTAACAAAGTGCTATTAGTGATTAAGTTCGCCTGTATGCAGCCGTTTCTCCACTGTACAAGATAAGTTCCTGATAAAATTTTTCCTATTTCATTTTTTTCATATTCATTTTTTTAGCAATACAATATAACTAAGCAAGTATTATCACTTGGTTTATGAGTTTATGGTATTAAGTGGAAAATAAAAAGTAAAAGGATCTGGTTTGTTCACTTCAATCCCTGTTCATGTCTTAAAAATAAATACAATGCTTGAATATTTACTCTTGCCTGTATCCGGTCTAAAGTGGCACTTCGAGGGGGGTCACTAGAGAGGTTTCCATATTCTCCAAACTTTTTGGGAACAGAGTAGGAGCGCTGGTGTCGTTGTGATGCTAAACCTGCGAATCCTGGTCCTGGAAAGTTCAGTTGTCCTGTGCTCTTCCTGTTCATCAGTTTGTCACTCAGTAAGAAGTCAGGAGAAGATGTCCTGCAAGGTAAATTTGTGAAAATATATACACTGTACACTGAGTTTTGTCCAACCTCTAATACAAACTATTACTACTACTACCAGTAGTACTACAACCCCAATTCCAATTAAGTTGGGACACTGTGTAAAACTTAAAAAAATATATAATACAATGATTTCCAAATCCTTTTCAACCTATGTTGAACTGAATAAACTGCAAAGACATAATATTTAATGTTCAAACTGATACATTTTATTGTTTTTATGCAAATATTCACTCATTTGTAATTTAATGTTTGCAACACTTTCCAAAAAAGCTGGGACAGGGGGATGTTTCCCACTGTGTTACATCACCTTTTCCTATTAACAACAATCAATAAGCATTTGGGAAATGAGGACACTAATAATTAAAGCTTTGCAGGAGGAATCCTTTCCCATCCTTACTGAACGTACAACTTCAGTTGCTCAACAGTCCAGGGTCTCTGTCTCTATTTGCGCCACACATTTTCAATGGGAGACAGGTCTGGACTGCAAGCAGGCCAGTGTAGTAAGTGCACTCTTTTACTACAAAGCCACACTGCTGTAACATGTGCAGAATGTTATTTGGCATTGTCTTGGTGAAATAAGCATGGATGTCTCTGAAAAAGACATTGTTGGATGGCAGCATATGTTGCTCCAAAACCTGTATGTACCTTTCAGCATTAATGGTGGCTTCATAGAAGTTACCCCTGCCATGGGCACTAACACACTCCCATTTGAACTTTCTGATAACAATCCGGATGGTCCTTTTCCTCTTTGGCCCGCAGGACACAACGTCCATGATTTTGAACTGTGGACTAGTCAGATCACAGCACACTTTTCCACCTTTCATCAGTCCATCTCAGGTGAGCTTGGGCCCAGAAAAGCCAGCAGCGTTTCTGGGTGTTGTTGATTTTTGGCTTTCGCTTTGCATGGTACAGTATTAACTTGCACTTAGAGATGAAGCGAAGAACTGTATTAACTGACAATAATTTCCTGAACTGTTCCTGAGCCCATGTGGTAATATCCTTTACACATTCATGTCAGTTTTTAATATAGTACAGCCTGACGGATTAAAGGTCATAGGCATTCAATGTTGGCTTTTGGCTTGTCCCTTACATGCAGAGATTTCTCCAGATTCTCTGAATCTTTTGATGATATTATGGACTGTAGATGATGTAATCACTAAATTCCTTGCAATTGTACATTGAGAAATGTTGTTATTAGACTGTTGGACTATTTGTCAGTTGTTCACAAAGTGGTGAACCTTGCCCCATCCTTGCTTGTGAGTGACTGAGCCCTTCGGGGATGCTCCTTTAATAACCAATCATGACACTCACCTGTTTCCAATTCACCTGTTCACTGTGGAATGTTCCATCCAAAGTGGATTTTAAGCATTCCTCAACTTTCACATTCTTTTGTTGGCCCTGTCCCAGCCTTTTTTGAACGCGTTGCATGCATCAAATTGAAAATGAGTGAATATTTGCATAAAAACAATAAAGTTTATCAGTTTGAACATTAAATATCATGTCTTCATAGTTTATTCAGTTCAATATAGGTTGAAAAGGATTTGCAAATCATTGTATTAGATTTTTTTTTTCAACTTCATTGGAAGTGGAGTTGTACTACAAATACTACTTCACATTTATTTGAATACCTGGTTAGTGCTGCCATTAGGTCACTGTTCTTCAAACATTCTGCCAGATTCACCACCACTGCTTCCAGGGTCAGCAGCACCTCCATCACATAACCCTGGAAGAATATTTACATTACATTAAAACTTAAGTCATGATTTGACTTAGATTTTAGATTAGATTAAATCTAAATAATTAATTTACCTGCACCTCATCCCCATGCTCCCCCACCACCTCCACAAGTCGGGACACCAGGTCGGAGACTGCATGGTTGTTGATGGGTTGCTTGAGAGCTCGGAATACTTGGAAAGAGCGTCCGGCATAATGACGAGAGGAGCTGCACAGGGCTGTCTGTAAGGCCACATCACTCAGCTGCTGCTCCAAGTGGAAATCTATGAAAACAATAGTATTCCCTTGATGTAGAAATATTTTTTCTTGCTTCATCTACTTTAATATAATCCACTTTTGGCTGAGGTTTAGCTACAACTGATACCACATACTTTATTGGAGTAATTATTCAAATAATTATGTTATGAAAAACATTTGCTGTGGTTTTGACCATTAAAACCTTCAGAACAAGACGCACAACATGAGAATCATAACACTTTGTTATATACTAGGTTAAATTAGTAAAATTATATTACATATGTATGATATATATTTAGGTGAAACACAGCACAAAGCTGATAGCTTTAACATGACTTTTATATGTGAATGAGTTTTTGGTCTACTTAACTTGGCCGACAACATATTTATGAATGATGGTTTTACAAGAAATCAGTAGGTTATAAAAGTAGTAATCTCTTCTCTTACCCGACTTGGACTCCTTGAAGACAGAGACGACGTGACGGAGGAAGTTGGAAAGCTGCTCTGAGCTCTTACAGTTTGGGTTTTTAGGCGTGATGTCCTCATGCGCCCACAGCGGTCCGAAGGCTCTGAGTAAGGACAACACAGTACTCCAGGCACTGTATACCCACCACCATGTCACCACAGACACATTAACACAACAGCAATATGCAACATCCACACACACACTCTCTACATGCTCTATACACGCTGTAAACACAGGGTCGAACACAAACATATGGCTTTACAAACATGTAATATTAATATGCACTGTGTCATTTTAAATGCATGAATAAACACAACAGAGGCTTGGCTGAGTGTAAACGGGGATTTGCTTTCATACTGTAATGCATTTTGAGATAGGTGATAAGATAAGATAAAATTAAACTGAAACTACATCTGTTAGTAATTTTTATGTTATAGAACCATTACTACTATTACTTCATGACATAGAATCCCTGTCTCTATAGTTGTAACATTTTGGCCAATGAAGTGATTTTATCTAAACAAATATCTTTTTTCTAACAGCTTTTGTGATGCACTTACCTCGTCGAGAGGAACTCAATAAGTTTGTGTGTCTTCTCGTCATTTTCATTGGGGGCATCCTCAAGGTCCTCCAGGTCATCAGGGGTAACAATGGGTAGATTTCCCACACTGCCTGCAGTGCTGCCTCCTCCCAGACTGGCCACTGAGGAGTTTGAGGTGGAGCTAAGCCCAGAGTCTGCCACTGGAGAGGCCTGCCACTCTCTCAGGAAGTCTGGAGTATCTGTAACAATGGAGGATTTCATACACTAACACTAGCACTTACTAACACTTAGCACTTAAGACAAACCTATTAAAATGGTAGTTCTAACAGTAGCGTTTATTCATAATTTGTGCACCATGACAAGTATATCAGTTATAGATATTTAAACACTTTATTAGACCGTGGTATGGCAAATGGGGTGAAGAGTGGGAGGGAAATATTGTCAATGTCAGGACTTGAATGTATGGCTCATACTGATTTGAATGTGCGCTGATGATGAAATGCATATTTTTGGAAAATATAAATTAGTTTTGTTACTTACTTGATTGCTGGTACTCGGAGTGGTAGCTGGACTTGATAGTGAGTGTTTTGTTGTCACTAATTTCTCTGGTCAGCATCAACACAGAAGCTATAACCTGGAGATAACAGATGCTATTTAGTAGTAGTAAGTATTGCTAATCTTGAAAAATAGCAAAAATGTATCAACTGACTTGGAAGTTGTTGTTACAGGAGAGGGCAATGAGCAGATGGAGGAGGAGGCGTTTGCTGTGTTCATAAACTTCAGGCCTGTAGTGGTCCAGCCCTGCCACATACAAATAAATATTAAACAAAATTTTTTACAAACTAGCAAGGTAAAGAACACCCACATTTTAAACAGTCACTAGTCAATCATTCTTGCAGTATCTGTAGAACTATAGAATATTTCGTGGTAAGACATTATTAAGATAAAACTGATGAAGATTGTCGTCAGGTATGGTAGATGGTACGGTATTCATTTTCAGTTGATTTTAAATAAATGTGACACAAAGTATTCCAGAAGGTTGTGGCTCTGAGGTATTGGCATTGCATAAAAAGGAGCATTTCTCCTGTCATGGTAATTTACTGTAAGACGTCATAGAAAATACCTTCACACACCAATGTTAGTAAATGTTTACATGAAGCTTGGATACAATTGTTACTGCAAGTGCGGTAAAATATTTTGTGTGGGTTATAATAAATGTTTTGTAAATGTTTTAATGTGGTACATACCCAAAAACAAGGCATGAAGTAACAAAGGCAGGTGCAGGGCCCAGTCTTCCCTCACACTGTGGTCCACCACCATCTCAGTCATGAAGATCACTGCAATGTTGCACCTGAAAATTGGAGAATAAAGTCAAATAGATATTAATTATACAAGTAATAATAAAAAAAATATATAATTTGAACAGCTTTTTTGTGGGCAGGTGGGTGGGCAGTAATGGTGGTCGGTTTTAAACCTATACTTTGTTTAATCATTAAACAAATTAAATTAAATTAAGTTCAACCAATGGTTCATTAAACTTTAATGAACCATTGGTTGAACTTAATAAACTGAATTGTTAATTATATTAAATTACATTTCTGGGTTCAATCATTTTTTTGTCCGCACTGATTAAGGGGGACAGGGTTGCTGTCTTTTAAGGTTGACTTTTCTGCCTTTAGAATATTTACTTTCAAACACATTGTAATGCCTAGCATACTTTATTTTTACTCTTATGCTTATGTAATCACAGCTTGTTCACACCTCCTACAGTACAAACAGAGTGGAAGAAGAAGGCTCCTGTCAAAATGTTCAAATTTTCATAAATGGTTTTACAGGTGCTAATTGCAGGACATATTTCATAAAGTAATTTTGCACATAGCTGAGACAGTAATCTAACTGGTTTTCAATCTGTTCAGATTTTTATCACTTCATTTGTGGAAAGTCTGACAGCTGTGTGCAAATACCTGTTAGTGCTTAGTCTGCAGATGACAGAAAAAATTATAGCTACACTGACAGAAGAGCAGTTTGTCCTGACACATAGGCAGTACCTGTGTAGAGGCCCTCTTGGAGTAATGGTTTCTGGGAGGTAGTCGACAAGAGGAGCCCAGCAACCCCCGTTCACCGGCATTGGTAACGGCTGTGGACGGTTGGTCTCCAAAACACTCAACAGCCAACCAGCATAAGGGGGAAGAGGGTCAGCTACAAAAATAGGAACAGAAATACATGTGATTTTATGTATTACCCATAAGATTATAAATATTTCACTATAAACAAAACAGGGTGGACCTAAAGCACTGAGCGACTGTTGGGCCTTTTCTCTATGGTATTTACTATTGTTGGAATACTTAACAATGGATAATGTTAACTATATTCTTTCCTTTGTCTCGTAACTACATGCATCATGCCTGTCTACCTTACATACATCACAAAGAATCTGACCAGTTTGGATGAAGCCTTGTTCTTCCAGAATTATTCAGAATTATGAGGGATGTAACTTGACAGGAAATGGTTGTAATAAAAAAAATAAATAAAAATGTTTTTGATCATTCTTGCAACAGCAGAAAGGTTTCATTATTTTGATTTAAACCTGAGATTTTGTTTAAACATTAGTGATATCTTATAGAGTATAGCACTCAACTTAAACCAAGACATTTGTCAAAAGTAGGCAATTTGTACAACCATTACTGGGAAGATCAGTGACAAAAACAGTAAGTAAGACTGACAGTGAGAATCCATGTCCTGGAGCTCTGAATATCGCTGTCGCCTCTGAACCCCTCTGGGCTTCTGTGTCTGGAACATTTTCTCATGAGAAAAAACAAAATGGACTCACTCTTTTCATCTTCATATGAGCCGCCAGAGCTGTTACTGTAGCGGGATTCCAGTCTGTTGTGTGCCCTTGCCCTTCTGGTGAAATAGACACAAATAGAAAAATTCAGAAGAATACTAGTACTTATGTGAACATTTTTTTAAATAAAGTAAAAACGTGCATGTTTTTCCTTTTGAGAACAACATAGTAAATCATTTACCACCCAGGCATTGTACCTGCACAGTGCCGTATATACTATCTTTTGGCCTGAAATATTTTTAGTATTTGTAACACCTTAGATAATATAGCCAATCTATAATATTTTGGTTGCAAGCTTCTTATAGTGAACTAATAATGAAGCAACTGAAAGGCCAATTGTTAGTTTATAGAAAATATAAAACAGATCCTAGAATCCTTACCGATCATCACTCTCTCTGGCTAGCTTGGTCTCATCTGTGTCAGGGAGATTTTCGGTACCAGCCACAACTGTGTTACTACTTGAGGTGGTTCCTATGACAAAGCATAGTTAATTATCTGTCATGTTTTACAAAAAACTCATTCAAGGTTTCAAAATAATTACCCCTGCCTCACCTGTTTGTGACGTAGAGGCTTTGTTACTGGCGGCAAAGCGATAAAAGGGAGGGTTGTCACAATGCAAAACCACTGGGTTGACAGGCTCAGTTTGTTGAAGTTCAAATATTAGCTCCTCCATTGTTTGGATGGTGTTATTGCGACAGAGGTAAATCACCACTTTCTTTATCTAAAATATGATAAATAAATACATTACCAACAGTAAACCATAAATGTTTTTGGATATGGCTGGGTAAAGAAAAAACTTACATAAGGCAATAGTGTAGTGTCACTGCTGACTCCACACAAGCTGATGAGAAACTGTAAAGTTATTCTCAAGTTGTTGCTCCATCTTTCATTAGAGACCAAAGCGTTCCAGGCATTTTCAATTTCGGGACCAGGGACCTCATCTCCGTACTGAAATGTAAAAAAATACACTGAGCTGAATTAACATCTATTTATTCATACATTTTAATTTGAGGATTGTTGTCCAACAGCGAGGGTAAAATAAATAAAACGGTGCAGATTAATAGAAGATAAAGATAACATTTTACTTCAATGCCATAATTAATTTAGCTCTGCTTATTGGCATACTTCAGATGCATGAAAGATTATTACCGTAATTTCCGGACTATAAGCCGCTACTTTTTTCTTGCACTTTGAGCCCTGCGGCTTATATCACGGTGCGGCTAATATATGGACGAATTATTTGTTTTGCAACACAGTGGATGCGCAAGTGCAGAAAACGCCGCTGTCTATGCAGTGAACAAATGGATCTAGGGTTAAAATGAAGTTGCAGCATTAGCTAGCGATGCTGTCAGCACAGTTTATCGTGATGATGCTAAATGAACATTAGTG